>JARJPP010000233.1:0-132436 GCA_030782485.1 Beauveria brongniartii
TGCACGTGGTGTGCACGTGACAGAAAGCCTCTAACTTATGAGGGACTTTGTACTTCCCTAACTGTAGGTAATTACTGGTAGTTGTTCCAGCGCAATTAGCGTCCTGCTTGATGCACACTGGTTCAAGACAAAAAAGGGCCTACATAGTGCCAATATTGCCTTATACGCACTGTACAAGTTCAAAATCACGACTTACGTATATCAATATCTGGCTCCATGCGCGCTGGTATTTAACTGTATCTATGAACATTGAATTAGGAGGTTGTTTCGAAACAGATATAATTTTTTTTTTTGGGAATGAAGGCAACTTGGAGGGGTTTTCTCGTCGGCAAAATGACCTTTGAGATTAGGTATTGATACTTGCTGTAGTCGCCGCAGACTGCAAAACGAGACGCATGAAGCCACAAACGATCTGGGAATGCAACGAAATCACGTGCGGTCGTTATTCAGGCTGCTGACAACTGCAAGTTATCATTCATGCCCAACGCATCGAATTCAACGAAATATGGCTCGCCCACAGCTCTGGGATCTATTTGCACTTCATCCGATAGCGGATGCTCTATTCCCGTACCTTACACTGGCCGACGTATACAAACTTGGCAGAGTATGCAAACCATTGCAAAGTGTTGTGTTTCGGCTCCAAGACACACATCTCAACATTCACTGTGCGCTGAAGGATTTTATTACAAGCCCTGAAGCCTTCCGATATAACCTGGGCAGAGCTGGGGCTCTTGTTGTAGGCTCGTTTGTCGTCAATTTCCTCGGCTATCGTCAGCATGACAATGCGTCTTTAGACATTCTAGTGGAGAGTGGACCGCCTGCGAATAACCTCATACTGTATCTCTGTGCAGAAGAAGCCTATCAGAATGTGGCAATCAGCGAAGTGAGTTTCGACCCAAGGAAGTCTGGCCTGCACTTACGCGTCCTTTCAGGATGGCAGCTTAGTCGTGCTTAGTCGTCCAGGTTTTGCTGCCAAGATACGCGTTACGAAAACCGATAAAGCTCCAATACATACGCATCTAGAGTGTTGCCCTACAACCTTGGACCTTTGTTTCATGTCATGGAATAAATTGTACTCAATATTCCCTATAGCCACTCTTGTTCATCACGAGTTCTGGCCGTTGCGGAAGCTGGATGCTTTCTTCGGCGCACATCTAGTTGAGCTTGCGACGCAAGGCTGGACTACACGAGACTTGGTTTGGGCTGACTTGGCGGGGGAGCGACTTGCCGGTTTGGGTACACGGCGAGTTGGCGATGAAAGCAGTCTGGTAATGCCCCTGATGCCAGCTCTTGCCTGCACTGGAGTGGCACCCGACTACGTTTTGGAGCTATCCGAGTTTAACGTGGACATTCACTCTTCAACCCGGCATCTACCAACACGTCAACGAACGTCACGGCGGTTGGGTGAGCGCAAACCGCGCGAACTCATCATCACTTTGAAGGAACTGAAGTCGCAAAGCCTTCATCATCGTTATACAACAGCGGAAGGCAGTGTTTGGTCCGATTTTGCCATTGAAAGGCTTGAGCGCTGGACCGAGGTTGAGCTATACAAGATGGGCCATGATGAACGCGCAGCAACATACCCACGAGTCCCATTGTCATCTGACTTTGAAGTGCCCGCGACATGGGACTTTGCTGATGATCAGATGCCAATTTGGTACCGAAAATGTCGTTCCCAAAACGACTCTCGCAAGCAAGATTCTCACAAGCAAGGTTCTCCTTTTGGAATCCCATCATGAAATTCCGCTTTGCAGCCGTTTAGGAGAGTTCAAGTTTTTCTCAATGGTACACAACTTTGCATCACCGCGCCCTCGAAAATTCTGGATTTGCATGCCAATATAACTTGTAGGGATTGCCTGCACTTGCTGATTCAATTGGCACCAAAAAGTACCTAGGCTAGGTAGAAAAAAGCAAGATATAAAAAAACTGGCGCACTGTGTGGCCTTTTCTAGGCACCAAGAAATTACCGAGTTGTGACCTGTACCGGGCGCTGACTAGTTATGCCCAAAACAATGACAGCAGCAGGGGCCTCAGAAATGGGGAATCCAACTAAATGGATAGCAGGAGGCAGCCCAAATGCGAGCAGCGCACAACCAATAGCGATTCCTGTCATGATGATGCTGATGACGACGACACAGCCACGTTGACTTGTCAAAGCAGCGGTCCTGACAGCCGGCCTCTAGCCATTTTCCCTCGTGGCAAGCCATTTCCAGTGTCCGTGCAAAGCATCATGGTTCATGATTCTATTCCGTCTGGAAGAGGGGCCCAACGGCAACAACGGCATCTCTGATACCCCCAGAAACCTCGAGCCTCTTGCCACCAGGCGAAAAAAAAAACCGAGAACCTAATAATAACCCGCAGAAGGGGAACTTTGCACCAAAAACGTTGCCCGCCCATTGCAAATACCACCGCAGCAGCGAGACCCGCCCAGCAAGTAAACCCCTCAGCAACATCGCACTGGCTCTTCGTTGGAGGGGGGGGGGGGGGTGCAAAAAGACGATTTGATAGTTATCACGGTACACGCCAAGTACTCGCACCCACCATGCATCGTCCCGCTTCGATCGGAGTCACCCGAAAGAATCCCCAAAACACGGGGGGAGGGAGGGGCCCAACGCAAGCAACATGCCTCATTCGGCGCGGCGCCGCTCCTCACTGGCGCGAATTTTTAGGGGGGACCCCTCCCCTCTGACATCCCCAGCGCCGCTACAACCACACCAGTTTCATCTGCATCACATCATGTCACTGCTCTCTTCTCTCGCGCACTCTTCATTCTTCTTGTCTTGCAGTCTTGTCACGGATTCATTAGGCTGTATTTTGGTCCGACACCGCCCTCCCCCCCGCCGATCCTCGACGTGGTCGCTCGGCGTTGATCGACCGTACCCCCCTCCCCCATCCGCTCTCACCTGGACAAAGAACCCCAACGAGAGCAGACCTCGCCGAGACTACAAGCTTCATATGGCATCCTGCCATCCTATCCTTTTTCACGTCTTGTCAAAGATAAATCCCGCATCTTCTGACACACATTTGTTTGCCTTTACCGCCCCCGATTTATACGCCATGTTCGCGTCGTTGCTCGCACCCCCTTCTCTCTCCCACTGTTCCGTAAACGCTGAATATCCCGCACTGCCACCTTGGACTCTCCAATACCAGGACCAAGTTGATCATCGTCTGCCCTCATGTCAGACTGTGACCCTGTCTCAAGCTGTAGTTTCTACACCACTCACATGCATCTTACCCTGCGCCATGTAGTCTATTATCAACCGACTAGTTATACCTGGTACCCCCCCCCCCTCCTCTGCACTCTGGCATGTCGCGCATAATGGCCCAATTTCTGTCCTAGAAGCCCATCCAAAATATTCAGGTCTTTATAATCTCATTCCATCCATGTCCTCTTTCTCTCTACCGACATTTGACTTGAGAAACCGTCCTGCTTCGTGGACTCCATGGCCAGTCCCTATACCTCGGACACATCACCAAAATCCAGCAACGACACATCGCAGCATCATGGCCACCACCAGCATGACCCGGCTTCCCCAGCCCTGGATATGCGCTTCCCTATCCATCATGTCGACGCGACCTGTCATGATGTCAAGACGGGTGGCAATCGCCAGTCTCGCGGGGGGCTTACTCAAGTGCTTACAAGTGAGTCGTTCACCAACATGCAGCAAAAGAAAAACAAGAAACAAAGAAATTGGTCAAATCTTGGGTTGCCTAACGCCTTGTATCTCTCCGGAGTAGATGCCTACCACGACATACTACGTTCATGGATGGGCCTCCACCGCGCGTTCCGCGAGCCCGCCCCCGCGCGACACCGTATGCCGCCGTCATCACACTACGATACCTTTTCGAGTAACGCTCGCTGCCGCTGCAGAGAACACGCCGACGACACAGAGGCGGCCGTCTTTGCCGCCGCCGTCGGCGACATGATCCTGGAGCCCTACGTCAACGGCCTGCTCATCTGCGTGCCCATGGGCGTCGCCGCGTACTGCGCCGCCGCCCCGTCCGTCGTCGTCTTTGCCATCAACGCGCTCGCCATTGTACCGCTTTCGGCGCTGCTCACGGATGCTACTGAGCGAATCGCGCTCGAGGCGGGCGATGCTGTTGGCGCGTTTCTCAATATCAGCTTGGGTAACATTGTAGAGATGATTCTCTTGTAAGTTGGCTTTATTTGTGGAGGGGGTCGCGTCACATCTGCTGATACTGGGTCATAGTTTGTAAGATGGTTGACTTTGATAATTCTGTTCAAATGCAAAAAGAAAATCTAACACAAGTAGTTTTACCCTCAGTAATGGCCACGTGAAAATCGTGCAGGCCTCCATCCTGGGGTCCATCCTCGTCAACCTCTTACCGATCCTCGGCAGCGCCCTCATAGCCGCCGAGGCCACCGGCGGAGATGACTCCCTCGACAGCACCGAGACGCAGATGCTGGCTTGTCTACTCTTCGTCTCCGTCTTTGTCTTTATGATTCCCGTACGTCTCCTTCTCTCCTCACCCTAACCACCTAGTTACCCTGCCATGTACTTACACAAACTCACCGCAGACGGCCTTTCGCTTTGCTTTTACCAACGCCCACCACATCAACGACATGGTTGTCAGCATGAGCCGCGCCTCCGCCATCCTCATCTTCGTCATGTACACGGCCTACTTCCTTCACACCATGCAAAGCAGCCACCACGCTGCACCTGACGAGGAAGATGCCGCTGAGCAACCCATCCCCGTGACGACGCCTCCGCCGCTGCTGCGCCGCCGCACGTCTCCTCCGCTGCCGCCGCGGACTTTGCGCTTCACCGACGACACAAAGACGAAGCCCACGTCGGACCTGTACGTCCGCCGCATGTTTAGCATTGGTCCTGCGAGCGTCGACTCGGAGTGGGACACTGACAACGATGAGCCGCCCCGTGGACGCTCCCTCACCGGTATCCGTGGTCCGCACAGCGTCCGCACCGTCGCCTCGCCGCTTCTGCTCCCGCCGCACATGCGCTGGTACCAGTCCCGGTCCCTGTCAGCCGGATCCGGCCGCAGCCGCGCCTCATCCGGCTTAAGCTTTCAGTTACCGCATCGCCCTTTTGCGCGCGCCGGCCTCGCACGGGTCCTCAGCAACGACCGCAGCACCGAGCGACACTTGGACAGGGGCTGTTGCCGGCTCGGCACCGTCCTTGCATGCACCACCATCCTCGTCGTCGCGTCCATCCTGCTCGCCGTCTCGGCACGGCTGCTCGCCGGCACGCTCGACGCCGTGACGCGACGACGGGGCCTGTCCGAGGCCGTTATCGGGCTCGTGTTGCTACCGCTCGCCGGCAACCTGTCAAGCTACCTGACGGTGGCGGCCGTCGCGGCGCACGACAACCTCGACCTGGCCGTGGCTGTGTCGGCCGGGTCGGCGATCCAAGTCGCGCTATGCGTAGCGCCGCTGACGGTGCTCGCGGGCTGGGCGCTGCAGAGGCCCGTCGTGCTGGCGCTCGATGGGTTCGAGATGGCCATGCTGCTAGGTGCCGTGTCTTTGGTCAACCTGCTAGTGCTGGGCGCTAGCCGTGGCGGGGACAGGCGGAGGGCGACGGGGCTCAAGGGTGGGATATCGTGCGCCTGTTTTTTCGTCATGGGGTGAGTTGGCCAGTTTCCCTAGTTCAAGTCGCAAGTTTCTAACGTGCTCTTAGGATTGCCACGTTTTTTGCTCCAAGCGAAAGTTGGAGTACATGAATGCGGACTCTGCTTTTGTTGCTGTCGATCGTGCATGAAAATAGACGTGCTCTAGCTGCGAGATGGCGTTGTGAGTAACTCGTACTTGTAAACATTTCAACATCGCGTACAGTCATGTACTGAAACAGGTATAAAAGAAATATAGCTATCAATTCATTTTGCCTTCCAGGCCTAGTCATAACAGCATAAACCAAAACAAAGAGGAAAGATAGCCCAAACCGCACCTGCGGAGACTGACCATTACATGACGAAAAGAAGGTTCGTATCTAGTCTTGGTTAGCATCCCCATGTAAAAGTTCGCCTTGTAATGTCTAGCTTACCAAGAGGGTGAGAGCACGAAAGCTGCGGCTTCTGGGTATACTTGGACGCCAGCACGTCACGGATGCTGTTGAGGAGCTGCACGTAACTCTGGTTCGGGTTCTGCTTAATCGCCGTGATGAAAGCCCACGACATGGCGCCGGTAGCCTGCGAGTCGATGGTGGCGTCGGCACTACAACCTTGTTAGTAGAGACTACTTTTTCAATGGATTCGTTTCAACGTACGATGTCTGGTCGTCTCGGCTGCCGGACCACATAACAACGTCGGCAGGCGACGTCCTGGTCTGTTTCGTCTTCTCGTACGCGTCGTCGCCCTTGAACGCACTCTTTGCAAAGCCAAAGACAGTCGAGGCCACGCCAGCCAAATCACCGCGCGCATACGAGCCCAGGGCGCTCAGCAGTCCCTGTCCAGCTTCTTTGGCCAGGTTGGGCTCCTTGAGGACACCCTTGGTGGAGTAGACATAGGGCAGATCCATGGCAGTGGCGGAGTGGCAAGAGTCAAAAATGGCCGTGAGGCGCACACCAGGCTTGAGTGGGCGAACAACTCTGTAATGAATCTCATCATCGACAATGTGACCAGCGCGCTGAAAGTCCACGGGGTAGATAACTTCGTCGAAGCCGTCGTCTTCGTCGCCGTCCAAGTCTTCGGTCTGTCCTCCGTGTCCTAGTCTAGCAGTTAGCGTCGCTGAAAAAAGCTTGCATGGCAGTAAGTCGTCCAGGACGTACCCGAGTAGTGGAAAAAGAGAGCATCATTGGGCTGCGCATCGCGGACTAGCCACTCCATGGCTTGCTGCATGTTTTGCTTTGTGGGAATCTTGCGCGGGTCCTGCTGATCATCCGTCAGGATAACCATGTCTTCCCACTTGTAGCCGTAGCGCTCGTTGAGAAATCGCGACACGTTTTTCGTGTCGTTGATGCAGCCGCGCAGCTCGCCCTTTTGGCCAAAGTAGTTTATGCCGATAAGCAGCGCCTTGCGACGACCGCTGCAGTTGGAGTACTGGAAAGTGTAGCCCTGCGGCGCGCCGTGACCAAACGCCTGCGCACCCGTTGGCGGGGGAGGTCCCGTCCGCTGGTTGGCGCCCATACCTTGCATGGGATAGCCGTAAGCGTCGTGGCCCGGAGGCGGCGGTCGGTTCGGCGGAGGATACTGGTTCTGCTGCGGGGGGCGGCTGTACTGCGGAGGAGGTGGGGGACCTCCGTGATAGCCCTGCGGCGGTCCATAGCCCTGAGGAGGAGGACCGCCGTGGTATCCCTGGGGAGGAGGACCGCCGTATCCTTGAGGAGGAGGGCCACCGTAGCCGCCGTACTGAGGCGGACCATTGTGACCGTACCCTGGGGCAGGACTACCGCCATATCCCCAGCCCGAGGCGCCTCCGTTGTGCTGCTGGGCACCGTAGCCTCCTTGACCTGGGTATCCCGACATGGTGGTGAGGGTGGTTGATGAGGATTCGTACGTGGCTTTTGCACGAGTTTGCCGGCCGAGGAGCGCGGGGTCGTTGGAGGGTAAACGGGTCTGCACGGTGTTGGCCGAGTCGCAATCGACGAGGGTAGGTCAAGTTGCTCGATGCGGAGATGAGGAGCAAAGTTCTGGTGAGGGACGTCGAGCGGCAGATGTCGATGCGTCAAGGAAAAAGGATGCTAAACGGTTAAAAAATAAGAGGCGCGGCGATCATCGCTAACTGCAAGGTGACCGGGTCACGGCTGACTGAGGGGCGAACAACATGATAGTGGGGCAGCATTGTGGCGGAGCAGAGTTTCTGTGAATGGTTTAGCTTGGCAATGTCTAACTATGGGCTTCTTTCTTTCATCACTTGATGTTTCTTGTTGAACGGCACGGGCCGCCATTCATCAACAGCCGAATTTCGAACATGTTTCGACCCTGGATTCGATTCCGTCTGTTATGAACATGTTCTCGGCAATGTGGTGCGATGGGACCTGATGATTCATGACTTGGCGGGATGAAACCAGCCTCGGCCATACATCATCAAATAGGTACCTGCCTAGTTAGCATGTGTGACGAGTTGTTGGCGCCGGGGAAATGCCTGTCAGGCTTCACTTGTCACGCGAGCCGCAGTCCAAGGTCATCCTGCACAGGAGACGCACTGTCAAACAAGAGCTCGGCCGCTCCTTTGTCGGGACAAAGTGTTGCACGAACTGGTAAGGGGGGTCTGATGGGGGTCCGGCAACGTACTCTACCACCAGACTACCTTTATACCTCCCAACTCGGAATTCGTCTCAACACAGTAACTTGCTGCCAGACCTATTTTTGACACACTAAATACAGCACTAGAGTAAAAAAAAAAAAAAAGAAAAAAAAATCCAACACAGATTAAGTACTCTTATGGGCATTGATATGGTCAGATTGAACCGATGCCGCGCAGGCAAAAGGAAGCCGATGACAGTCTCATGCGCCCCTCCATACACTCAGCCATTCGCAAAGTGCTAGACACTGTAACTAACAACAACAACAACTAGGAAAAGAATATACTTCTCAATCAGATCCTGCTTCTTTTCGGCCAAGACTTTCTGAATCTTCCAAAAGCACGCCGCTTTCGACCCCTCTCCTCGCCAACCCATTATTTCGCTCCTTGAAATGCTCGAGAACTTTGGCCAGCTTTGCGACAGTTGCCTCTCTCCAGCTTTTTTTGATCACCTCAAAGCATTCGTCACCAACCTCGACTCCGAGTTCGAGCAAGTGCTGTGCAATCTCATAATTTCGATATTTTAGGGCCAGTCTCAGGCTGTCCGGCTCTGGTTCAATACGACAAAGATGGTCCACCATGTCCCGTCCGCCTAATGCAACAGCACATTTGAGTGCTGTTCTGCCATTTCTATCTTTCTTGTCTAGGCTGGCTTTACCGTCCTCGACCAGTATTTTGAGGATTCCATCACAGTGCTTTTTGACAGCAACGTGAATGGGATATTCGCCAGCGCTAGATTTGGTGTCAACTTGGCATTTGAAGTCGCGGATGAGCAACAGCACAACCTCTTCGTGCTCTGCTCGGATTGCTTCAATCATTGCGTCAACGAGTTGCGGCGACCCGTCTTCAAGTTTCGAAAGCAATATCCGTAAAATTGCCACTCTATTGCTCTCAAACCTGTCGTTTTCAGACTCTCTGTCGCTCTTAAAAATGTCGATCCCATCCTCTCTGAGACTCCTCAACGCTCTATGGAGCTTAATGTCTTTGTCGCGTCGAATGGTGGCCCTGATAGATTTTTTCAAAGCGCGGCTGCCGTTTATCATCGGACCTAGAATTGTTGACAAGTATCTCACCATCTTTACATCTTCATTAGCCACTGCATATTCCAAAGCTGTCATGGAAGTCTCATCAACGGCTGTCATGTTTATCATGGCGCGGCCATCTTCGCCAATCATTCTTGCGATGACGCGAGAACCCCCAATGACTGCAGCATGGAGCAAGGTACGCCCGCGGTTGCACAACCGCTGAATGTTTGCTCGCGGAAACAGGAGCCGAAACATCTCGTTGTAGCCTTTGTAGGCTGCCCAGAATATTGGGCTGTTGCCTGACTTGTCTTCTCTATCGAGAGCAGCGCCATGGTCGATTAATTTCTTCGCAACGGCCAGTCGATTGTTCTGCACTGCACAATGAAACGGCGTCCTGCCATCTCGTCCGGCGTGATTAACATCGCTTCTCAACTTTATTAAGCCTTCCACCAAGTTCCGATGTCCACGGGAACAGGCATAATGTAAAGGTGTCCAGCTGTTGAGGTCCTCATCTCCGGCGAGTTGCCCCAACTCGTCGCGTTCATATCTTCCATTGAATTGCAGTTGCCTTCCGCTCGCAATGTGATGGAGTACATTCCAACCAAACATGTCTGTTATCATCGGTTTGACCCACCCATTGGATCTGCGCAAAGCAGCCCACCTGACAGGATCAGTCCCTGAGACGTCTTTGATGGTATTTACATCGACCTTCCAGTATGGTATGCCATGTGGCCGATATTTCTGCTCCAAATACTGACTCTTTTGAAGCTTTTTGTTCTTCTCTCCTAAACACCACTTCATTCTGTGCCATTCTTTGGTAGCTTCCGCAAGAGCAAGAACTGCAGAAGGCGCCAACGTCAACACCTCCTGTATTCGATTGCGAGCATCGACAAGATCTCTATAATTTGCGGACATGTTCATAGAAATCTCAGCGGCCTGTTTTGCTTTTTGCGGTGGCTTATATTTCTTGCATACAATCCCTTGAATTGTCATGGCACGCATGTCGTCTGTCAACCTTCGGTGGTGCTCAATGGCAGTCGCAACGGCTTGCACGCTCGCGGAGCCAGTCGGAGTAGTCGTGGCCACGCTGCAAGAGTATACAAGCCACGAATGTAAGATTGTCTCGTCGTAGGAATACTCTGGTTTGCTTGACAGCGTTCTGGCTACGGCCTCCATATGCTGCACCACCGGCACCACATCAGGAAGCTTTCCCAAGCAGCTTAGCGGCGATATCGTAAGGCAATGTACTTGTGCCGGGGAAGCAAAGCCGCCTGCATGGATTTCTTCCATTAATTTCGATAAACCTGAGTGTCGTACCTCGATATCAAACTCTAGGTCCCCTGTTTTGGACACGGGTCCTCTCCCAACCTGTTCACTCCATGCACCGCCACGATGAACTGTAACTTCCCCGGGGATACCATCTTCAATTTTTTCAGCGACTGCCCATAGAAAAGATGCAAGAATCTCCCTGGCGTACAGTCTTTCTAAAGAATCGGTGGCATTCAAAGCAAGAAAGCGCTCAGGCTCAGGCTCCGGAAAAGGTAGAGCAGGTTTGCCACTATGCTTGATGATGGCGCTTTGAAAGAGCTGCTTGAATCGCCTTGGTTCCTTTGCTTCGCAGTTGATGATACCACTTATTCGATTAAATGTTCGCGGAGTCATTGTTTCATGCAATGAATGGCGATTCGTGGTAGAACTCTGACTCAGATCCGTAAAAGATCCCATCTGCCTTTGGCTGTCCACGTTCTCTGACACTGCGAAGCAGCTAGGCTTGGTCGAGCTGCGGCCTGTGACGCAATACTGCATGTAACTGTCTTGTTTGGTATGTACATCTCTGCTACCAGGCGTACAAGTTCCGTCATCCATTTCTTCTTCGGCAACGGTAAAGAAGGGCCGCACTTCGACAAGCTGTGTTGCCGATGCTGGTATCCACCAATCCATGTCTTTGAGGATTGGCTCTGTGGCGCGTCCAATTATTTGCAAACCCCTTTTCTGTAAAGCTCCTTTTCTTCGAAGCCAGAAGTCACCCGAATTCGTCTCTTGATTAGTCTCTGAGCCCATGTCTTTCTGTCGTGTAGGCCATTGATACGGCATTATTACCGAAAAGATCCACAGCGAGAGCGCGGCGTCGATTTCGTCAGACTGAAGCTGCCATCGACCATTCTCTCTGCGAATATGGAATCGCGCATATCTTGCGCCGTAATGCTTCTGGGGACTCAGAAGTATGTCCCATTGGGCGTCGTCGCAGGATTTTGAGTCAGAAAAACATAGATCCATGGCGGCATCCAAAGATTCGGCCAGCTTTATAGCAAGCGGCGATAGCGGGCCGTTCCAGTCGCTGGCTTCTGCCAAATCTCTCCTCAGTGGTAAAATTGTATCCAGTCTTCCATCACTTTCACCCCGCGACGAGCTTTCAACTTCCCATTTTAAACATGTGCTTGAAGTTAACCCGTGTATGTGTTGCAAATCACTACCAGTAGCAACACCCCAAGCCAGCCCTGCCTTCTCCAAGTGCAGCTCTGTCTTGTCTTTACGCCACGGAAGAGTGTCGCTATGCTGAAGCACCACTGTAAGCCAGTCTAGCTCATGCCCCGGAATAAGATTGTAGTGAATAGGCGGCTTCGAGAATCCGCGTCGGACCCAAACTCTCAGAATGGTCAAAATACCGATTGCGCCTAATTGAGTCAGAGCAACAGACCAGTGCAGCGCTCTGAACCCGGTAAATTGGAAGACGAATCCAACAAGCGCTAGTGTGACTCCTGAAAAAGTCTTTGCTTCCAATATTGTCAAGCTCTCAAGCTTGTTTCCATTTCTTGGCTCATTTCCAGGCGTGAAAACACTCTGTTTCTCCTCAGGGTTAGCGTCTCTTGCAGGATCCGGCGCATTTTCCCTATTCTTTCTGAAGAGCTTGGGAAGTAGTCTTTCAAACCAGAGCAATAGGGGCTGGCTTCCTTGTTCTTGGCACGATGTCATGATTATTTCTTGCGCGTCAGGAGGGTAAAGCGCGCACGAGTCAAAGACTTGCTCTCCTACTTTTTGCCTTTGCTGTAACCAAATCATCCGCGCCACACGACCTTGCTGGACTGTGTACCAACTTTCTTTGGTATAGCTTTCCACGACATGAGCGCAAATTATCATGCCAGCCACGAGCATGATCGAACCGCCAGCAGCAAAGGGAAACCCATAGCTTCTCGCAGGCTTACCGTCCGATTTCATTTTCCAATAATACACTGTACCGCTGAAGTATATGACCAGAATGATTTGCAATAATGTTGCAAACCCGGCTGCAAGTCGTAGAGAGCCTCGACAGAAAGACTTGTGGCAATTCATGCTGATATTTGGTGTGGTATGGTGGCTATTCCGGATAACAACTATGTCGGGGACCTCGCCTATTGAGGCTGCCACAGACGGGAGCGCCGGCTCCGAAGATTCGTACGAAGGCAGACTTTCGCTACGGACCGAAGGCCTTCCACTCATTGTCTCTGGCGTTGTTCTCCCGCTTTCCGCGCTCTGGCGACTTTCTCCAACCACAACTGAACCCTCATGGTCATTCTCGGTGATTGACGGCGAATAATAAGAATAATGAGAAGTACCAGAATATGGGCTGTCGAATGAAGTGATTTCCGGCCCGTCGGGGCCGTAGGGGAAACGAAGACTTCTTCTGGTGGCACTAGCGGCATTCCATTTCTGGAAGTTTTCTCTTCTCTCACTTTCTATAGCAGCCGATAAGTTCCATTCCTTGTCTTTTTCGCGACTGATGTGACTTCCATAAGGGTAATAAATGATTTCACGGCTTTCCCTGTTATTTCTGTGAGCGTAAAGCGAGGGCCTTTCCTCGACGCTCAGCACAGAGGGACTTCTGTGGCAAGACTCGAATGCTTCCGGTTCTCCTGCTCGCACTCCAGTAGTAGGGCTGGCAATTCCACTGAGAGGAATTGATGGCCCGTCGGGCAAACTTGAACCCGCATCGCTTCCAATCACGTCACCACTGCTGCGAATGCTTGGGCCTCGGCCAACTGCTGAGCTGTCAACTCGTGCTGCTTCTTCGTCTATGGCTCCATTTTCCCGTTCTGAGAATAAAAAGCGCCATAAATCTTCGAGACTCGTAGCCTTTGGTCCAAACGGAGCTTTCTTTAGCACTTCGCTGAGCTCGCTCTTTTTGCAATCCCTCTTGATGAGCCCCTGTTTGATTGCATCGTCCATTGTCATAAACTTGACGTTCATCCGCTTTCCCGGTTTCATGCTCAGATTTGGGTCATTTTCTTTCACAAGACAAATGAATTCCGTGATTGGTGGCTTTCCGATGATTCTCACAATCTCGCGTCCGTTCCAGACCTCGCACACTTCATCCGACGTGGATGATAAAAGCTCGGATTCCACGACTGCAAAGTTTTCTCGCGCCCTACCGATGATTGCTTTGAGCCAAGGCGGGCCGCCGACCCTTATCGCGCCGACGATTGCCGTGATAATTCCAAGTGGTGCCATGGATAACAAGATGTGGTCGGCCCAGCCGGTAGATTGGCTCATGAATTGCTGGGTTACGCGTTCGCCAAAGAGAGCGAGGAGCCTAATTATTCATGCATCAGTCACAGTCCTAGAAATGGCAACGGAAAGTACTCACGGGGCAAGATCAGTAAACAAGTTATTTACAAAGTCGTTGCCGCTGTCAGCGGCGGCCTTGCCTATCAGGCAAAACAAGACGAAGAACGACTCCATGATCGCAGAACCAGCTTGATGTATATCCGAGTTGACGCTAAGCTCACGAAGCTCCAGAAATCGAAACTCTGTGCTTTGCTTCGAAAGCAAAACTCGATAAGAAAGCAATCAGTTGGTTAAGTGTGTAGATAGCGTCCTCAACGACAGCTGCTGAATGTGGCCGGTCATGGCGCAGTTGGGTATCACTGCATTTGCAGGAATTATTGGCCCAAAACTGTTCCGCGTAGGCGCCATCTACATGGAGCCAGCTGAGAATTATGACGTCGTCTTATTTCACTCTACTTTGCTTCCTAGCCCTCAACAGGGAGAATCACAGTTTCCAAGAAGCGATGGTAGGCAGTGAAGGAGGCGTCTGGGTAGCTGCATACCCCGCACCAAGCAACTCATGCATGTAGGCAGAATCGACCGTCTGACTGTCTGGTGACTTTCTCTCCCTGCAATCTGGCGAAGGGCGATCACTCCGTGAGGATCTTTTTGTCGAGTCTTGTTCTGCTCAAAGATGAAAGAATCAGACTATTCGCTACTACTATAAAATTCCAATTGTATTTTCAGGGACGTGCTGCTAGCAGGAAGCTACCTGCTGGAAACTGCCTACCTACCTATATAGCGGGATTAGCCGTACTAGACCCCACTGTAGCAGCTGCTACACGCCCTATACGTTGGCCATCCATGCCCATCCAAGGCAGACTGCAGTCACCCACCAAACAAGACCCTGAAAAAATGGCGCGCTCTGCGTTCCGCATCCCGAGCGGCCCGTTGAAGGCAAAACTGGGCCATTGACTGTACCAGTAGGTATGCTTAAAGAAGCTGGTCTTGGCGTTTTCTCTTACTGAGTACACAAAACACAACACCTGTCACTCTCGCCAGCATCGACCCCGCCATAGGCTTCTTGCGGCATCGGCGCTGATACATCGCCATGGCTACATATCAGGATAATCTTTCTCAAAATTTTGGGAACCTAGGCCTAGGTCCCAACAACGGCCAATATCCCCCTCGTTGGTAGACCCCTCCAAACGGGGTCAAGACGTTCACTGACCGTATCCTTAGAGCAGCAAGGCTACGGGTACCAAGGTCAACAGCAGCAACCGCCTCCTTCGCAATACAGCTCTCCCCCTCCGCAGGACCAGTACGGCTCGCCCCCGCCAGCACCTCCATACCAGCCTCCCCAAGACAAGCCTCCGATCCCGCGCGAATGGCGTCCCTTTTACGACCACCACCAGCAGCGCTGGTACTACGTCAACGAAACCAGCCGAGAGACCCAGTGGGAAGCACCCGGCTACTATGCACCATCTTCGCTGGGTGGTGATACTCGTGACGCCTATCCACCGTCTGGTCCGCCACCGGGACACTACGCTTACAGTCCGCCGCCCGGCCCGCCTTCTGGTCCGCCCCCGGGACAATACGCTTACAGCCCTCCGCCCGGCCCGCCTTCCGGTGCGACCAAGAGCAGCGGAGGCGGCATGGGCATGGCGGGTGGATTGGCTGTGGGCGCCGTCGCGGGCCTCGCCGCCGGTGCGGCTGGCTCCTATCTCTTTGGCAAGGCCGAGGACGCGGTCGAGGACAAGTTCGATAAAATCGAAGAGCGGCTGGAGGGGGTTGAGAATCGCGTCGAGGACAGGGCCGACCACGCCAAGGAGGACGTGGAGGAGCGAGTCTACAGGGACGAAGAGCGATGGGAGGCACCCATACCCGCAGTACTGCCCGCCCACGACATTGACGGTGACTCGGTGTCGTCGAGCGACCGCGAAGAGGTAGAAGAAGCTAGAGCGCGGTACGAAGAGGCACTACGTGACGCGGCTAGCTCGTCGGCGAGCAGTAGTGATCTAGAGGAGCTGGAGGAGGCTCGAGAGGAGTACGAGGAGGCATATGAAGAGACGTACGGCGGCGACGACTATGATGACGATTACTAGGGGTATGTCGAGATGCATGCGGATGAAGATGAGTACGACTACTATTAGCGAAGATATCTAGCTGCGAGCTCACAGAAGGAAGGTTGCTTATGGGGTGTATCTGAAGTAGTGGCCGTCGCAGAGACGTTCCATGACGAGGCTCACGAGGCGCAGGACGGGAAACGTGCGCGCAGTCTGTGTTGTAGTCAAGTACTGGGCCAAGTATTGCTTTATAAATCATCTTAAACATCTTTATCATACGACATATGAGCTGCCATAATGTTTAGAATTGGAGTGAATATATCATAATTAAATGTTGAAACTAGTAGTCGCTGCTTGCCACCTGCCAAGGGGTATATCCTATATAACATGCCGAGATATTGTACAAAACAAAAAACTGGGTATCGTGCGTCATGTCGCATTGTTGAAAGCGCAGTGAAATGAAAGGGGGAAAAGATGCCTCAAAATTAGGTGTAGCACCACCTAGTGCCAGTTCCCGCGTCGACGCTGCAGAGACTCTGTTCTGCTAACGCCGCGAGCAGCGAGCCACACAGCGTGCCTACCGTCTCGCCAGTGCTGATGACACCGAGGCCAAATTCCGCATCGGTCGGTTTGTCCGTCGCCATCTGCTCGAGTGCCGAAGCGAAAATGTTTGCGTAGACGGCGCCACCAAGCAAACCGGCGGCAAAGAGCGCGGGCAGCACGAGGTACGGCGAGACGACAAAGACGGCAACGCCGTTGAGTAGGAGGGCGGCGACGACAACGGCAAGCAGCGAGGTGAGGCGTGCGAGGTGGCGGATGCGGACGAGCAGGATGGTGGAGCGCGAGACGAGGTTGCCGGCCTGGAAGGCGAGGTTGTAGACGGCGGAAAAGGTCTCAAAGGTGCCAAAGACGGCGGAGCGGCCGTAGGCGCGCGAAAGACCCGGGGCGACGAGAGCCTGCAGCGTAAAGGCGAAGCAGAGGGTGCGAATGTACGGCTTGGCGAGCGGGTCGACGAGTCGCAAGTTGTGCTCGAAGCGGCCGGCCCACGTCGTAGGCCCGTCGTCGTGCTGCGGCGGCTCCTGGACGACAAACTCGCCGCTGCCTTCCTCAGCGGCGCGGGCGTCATACTTGATGCTGTCGACGGTCGTGCAGGTGAAGACGGGCGGCCGGCGCAGGATCATGGAGTGGGCGACGAGCCCAGCGCCGACAAAGTAGTGAGCGTAGTCGAGCGCAGTGCGCAGCAAAACGTGCGCGGAAAGGGTGACGACGTAGGGCGCAACGGCCCAGAGGAGGGACGCGGCGCCGGTGCCGATGCCCCAGCCGGCGAGCCCGGCTCGGCCAAAGTGGCGTAGGTGGCCGAGGGATGAGACGTCGGTGACGGCGGCGGTGGCGGCGGCGAGCAGGACGACGAGGACGCGCCAGATGGCGGGCACGTTGGCGGGTGTGACGGAGGCGATGAAGACGGTGAGGGACCAGCAGCCGGCAAAGAGAAAAGGGCGCAGCTTCCACGGTAGGTAGGGCAGAAGCGCGTGGGGGGCGAGCAGCTTGGCGAAGAGGGCGGGTAGGAGCTGGATGAGTAGGACGATGGGGCGGGAGTAGGGGATGATGAGGTAGCTGGAGGAGAAGATGATGTTGGAGAGGATGACGTTGCAGAAGCCTGGGGGGATTGGTTTGATTAGAGGGATGGTTTGGTTCGAGGGATGCGCGGATCGTGAGGGCTGCTTATTGGATGGGGAGACGAGGGTGGAAACGAACCGAGGATGGTGTAGCCGGTGATGATCTTGATGCTCTGGTTTCGGAGAGCTTTCATGGCTTGCCGCCGCTCATGGCTCTGAGAGCCGTACATGGCGTCGATTGAGTCGGAGAGCAGTGTGTGTGTGCGTTTGCTCTCTGGTGGTTGTTGGCGTGAACAGCTCACGATGTGTGACCAACACTAGGAGACAAGGCAACAAAATGGTTCAACAGCTGTACATGTGAGAGGTGCAGTGGATTTTCAAAGGAGCACAAAAAGAGATGGCACGCGAGGTTCCAAGAAGAAGAAGAAACCCGCAAGGAAAGGAACGTGGCGCCAAGTGCCCATTGCTTGAGGTAGTGCATCGATGTAGGCAAACGTGCCCATGAGCTTGGAGAAACGGGGGCGGAGCCCTGTCATTTGATTGTTGAAGCTCTGATAGCCAGGCGGCTGGCCCACGGGGATGGGCCAATCTATGTAGGCTGGTGGGGACTTTTTGGAGGCTTGCATGGGGGCGGGCAGGGGTGCGTCTTTTAGCGGGCAGAGTAATCTGTAGTTATGTATCTGTACCTGTTTGAAGCTGGATCGGCCAAGAAGGTTGGGAAAATAGTCACGCACGAGACGAGATGGCAGCATTTTTGGGCGGGGGGGGGGGTTTAATCTTGTGTAGCAATTACATTTTTGTTGCTCGCGGGACTGCTTGATTTGACTGTAGATGGGGTGTCTTTGCCGTAGCTCAGTGTATCGTGGTACATCCGTAGTTGCAATGCGTGTGTCCAATTGTAAGTGCAATTGCCCAAGCCCACGTCTAAAAAAGAGGGAAAACAAAAAAAGTTCCTAGGGACTCTGGATAAAGCATTAATTCAAACACCTCCTCGGCTTCTTGTAACTTGCACAACTCCAGGATGGGCTTCCTTGACCTCGGGTAAACTCCAGCCCGGAGCTCCAGTACGGCATTCTGCCTCCATAACCCCGATGAAGCCCCATAAATAACGGCCCCATAGTCCTCCGGGCGACCGTCCAGTACGTTGCCATTGCATGATCAATCATTGATGATTGATGGGAACAAGGGTGAAAACCCGCACAGATGTTAAAAAATGTATCCACAATTACCATGCCATTGCTGTAGCGTACGAATAAATTTACAACTTTACAGGGTTCATGGCAAACAGCAAAGGAGCTCGCTAGTTAGCCCCAGTCCGGCCACCCGCTTAAAAAGGCTAACTAGCTAGGAGGCGGCCTCTGAGGTAGCCCCTCTGCTGCACGTGTAAGCGTTGAGCCTCGAGGGAGGTCATCTTGGTCGTGGCCTTGCGGCGAGACAGCATGAACATAAAAAAAAGGGGACAAAAATGGCACACAACCAGCCAACGCTAGTCTATGCAGCCAAGATGCTGGTCGTGGTGTGCTGCCTGCATGGTGCTTCAGATTTGGCTGCGTAGCTAAATACTTGGCCTACCTACGTAAACTATTTCCGTACCCTCCCACCTTCCCAATCGTACTTGTCTTCTTGGCTCATTCTTTTCCATATTTCCATCTGTTGGTCTGTCTTGGTCATTTAATTTCAACTCTGGATGCAGAAAGAAATGAATGGAAAATTTCTTGGGGCAAACTATTGCGTAAAGAATGCGCGCAGCGTCTTCTTTTTTGCATGTGATCCTCAACAAACTTGAACGGGTGACAGAAACAATGCCCGCCATTTGCTGCAAAAGGTAACCCGGCGCAGCCCGCTCTGCGCGGCCACAGCCTGGCCATTTACGATGCAGCAAAAGATGACCAGGGGTTTTGAGGGTCAAGAGCACAAGCCCTTGTTTCGGGTGAATAGGGCAAACATGAGGATTGTCAAGAATCGATTAAAAGGAAACGCGTATTGATATCAATTCCCTGCCAGTATTTCAAGCAAGTCAGTTTCCTGGGGAAAATACATAGTTAGTACATCCAAGAGACACGGCACATGGCGGCCAAGGAAGAAAATGACAAGGGTGCGCCACCAAGAAATAACCAAAAACCAAAGCAAGCCACACACGCACGGAACCACGAGATAAATCATAAATCCCACCTACATAACTACGGACTAATCTGTACTGAGTACGTAAACTACCAGTAATACCCCATCTGGCGCATGCCTGCGGCTCAAGAAGCCCACGTCCTCAATCCATTGGCTGCCGCCGCAAACTAACGCAAGCACGCGTCGAAAAGGGCCTCCAAGACATACATACATACTGGTATTAACTAAATAATCGCCGTAGCACCACCACCCGACCCTCATTCCCTCCTAGCCCAGCCCAAGTCTAATTCGAAATTCAAATAGCCCAACTGCCCTTGCCTGTTTCTTTGGTGGCGCGAAGCCTAAAAATGCCGTGGGGTGAGCAGAAAGTGCCGTCTCACTTGTTGCGGCAGCCTACCGCTCCATTGTGTCAGTTTCAACTGTAATACTCTTTTCCTCGCTCCTTCTGTTTGCATTTAGTTACCCGTAGAACCCCTTGTTCATGTATCTCTCTCCCTTTCCACCCACCCTTCACAGGCCCCCCCCCCCCTCCCGTTCCACTCCAACCCACCATCCACTCAAGTCCATCTCGTCTGCGTGCTTCCCTCTCCCCGATCAGTGCCAGCTGTTGGCAACTCAACTCAGTTCTCTATTATTATCATCATCATCTGCTTCTCCCGTCACTCTAGACCACCTTATTCTCAGACCTCTGTTTCTTCTTCTCCAACTTTACAACTGGCCTCTACAACGGTTTTCAGCACTTTTGCACCACCGTGTATTCACGGCCCCTCAACACCATGTTTAAGCACTTTCGCCGTGGTGGTGGCCGCCTCAAGCTCCCCATTGACGAGCCCGCTCTCGCGCCTGCTTCGCGAAAGCATAAGAAGCGTCTTCGCAATGTCAAGCGCCTGTCCGTGCTCGTAGTCGCCGTGACCATCATGGCCACCGGCTTCATGGTACGTTGACTGTCTAACCCCAAAGAACCCTTTTTTTTTGTTCTTCATTGACCATACTTACACGCATTTCAGGCCACCAAGAGCTCGTCCCTCGCGGGCGCTTTGCGTCAGCCATCCTGGGACGGAACCGTCACACAGGCTCAGCTCCAGAACCTATCCCTCCCGCAAGAATCCCGCAACGTCGGCGGCACCCGTCGCTTCCGCGTCTTCATGGCCGCCGACGCCCCGAACCTCAGTCTCTGCAAGTCCGTCATGTCCTCGGTCGCCCTCGGCTACCCGCTGCCCATCCTGCTCAACTGGAAGGGCGAGTTCAACCGTCCCGAGTGGCACCTCGCCGGCAGCCATATTGCCAAGCTCGAGAGCCTGCACGCCGCCATCGAGGCCCTGCTCGCCGACCCCGACGACATTGCCCATGACGACGACCTTGCCGTCCTCGTCGACTCGTACGACGTTTGGTTCCAGCTGCCCCCGTCGGTGCTCATCCAGCGCTACCACCAGATCAACAAGGATGCCGACAGGCGCATCCGGGACCAATGGCGAGAAACGTGGCGCGGTCGTGACGACTTTCCCATACCGCCCCCCAAACAAAATATCGTCGTCACGTCGGCCAAGGACTGCCACCCGGGCCCTGAATCGGGCTCGCATCCACACTACCATCACTGGCCGCAATCGCCGATGCCCAAGTTCATGTACGGCCCCGGCACCGACAAGGTATCGGGTCCCCTGTTTGACCCTGCGCGAAAGTACAAAAAGGTCCGTCCCCGCTGCGTCAACAGCGGCATGATCATGGGCACCATGGGCGCGCTGCGCGCTGCTCTCGCGCGCAGCAAGGAAAAGATTGCCGAGGCGGAGCGCACCGGACGGCAGCTCTGGAGCGACCAGGCCCTGCTCGGCGAGGTCATTGGCGACCAGGAGCTGTGGCGCGAGTGGGCGCGCCACCTCGGCGCGACGTGGGACGGCGACGCTGCCGGGGCTCCGCTGTCGGGCGGCCTGCACCGGGACGTGGTGCCCGTTGCGCGCGCGGCGCTGCGCGAGGGCAAGAATTTCGAGTTTGGCATTGGCCTCGACTACGCCTTTAGCACCATCCCGCCGACATGCTCCGCTGAGGAAGACGGCGATTTCGTTGCACTTAGCGACCACAAGCAGGTCGAGGCCGCGTCGGAGCGAGCCGGCGTCGTCGACGGCGTCCGCGTCCGCGGCGTGCCGACCGAACTACTACATACGACGCCCAACGCCGCCCGCGACGACATCAAGTACCGCGACCCGCTGCGTGACATTGCCTGGGGCAACGTCCCGCTCTACACCGACTTCTTCTTCGGCACCACGCCCGTCGGCATCCACCACAACGCCTACGTCGACAACCTCAAGACCTGGCGCATCGACAACTGGTGGGAGCGCATGTGGTTCCACCCGCACCTGCGCAGGCTCGTCTCGTCTCACCTCATCCTCCCGCAGACGGGCTCCAGCGTCCGGCCGATTGTACGCGTTGCCAACGTGTCGTCGGACGGCGTCGAGGTCGTTTACGTGCCCCCGGCGTCGGAATCACAAGAAAAAGTCGTCACCGTGTTTGAGCCGGCTAGGAATGTCGGCGAGGAGACCGTGTTTGAGCCTATTTCTTTTGATGGCATTTGCCAAAAGGGAAAGAAGCCGTGGTTTGAGGAGCTCTTTGGCGACAAGATTGGTCCTTTGGCACTTTGAATCACGACCTCGGAAACCCATCATTCAACTGTAATCTACGGCGCTCGCATTGCCGCACATGTACCACAATCATAGATACCATATTTTCATTTTGTCTTTGGCGTTTCAACAGCCAGCACATCTTTTTTTTTTTTTTTTTTTTTTTGGAGCAAGTCACAGGATACCCCAGGTTAATACAATCCTACATGAGTGGCAGTAACCAACCCTCGATTATCATATTCACTCTATGGTCGTGACATGCAAAGCTGTAAATCGTCCACAAAACTCTGACACCAAGCCCAACCATCGAGTGCCTGAGTCCCATCATATGCCCAGCCTCGTCAGCGTCGCCATCGCCACAACTCCGATGATGGCGTCAAGAACAGAAGCCGTCATGTGAAAGAGGTGTGATGGTAGAACCCTGCTTCAAGATTCCGTGTAACAATATGTGTCATGTTGGCGGAGTCATAGCCCGTGGCATAAAGTCTGATCTACTTGTGAGGGCTAGCACGAAGCGGTGGCGCTGGCATTGCGTCTTGTCGCCCACATGCCACCATTATTCAGACTCGGTAGCATGAAATGCTCTAATAAACGCCCGCTTGCTCTACACGGTGAAAACGCAGACACCCTTGTTCTGGCAGTTCGTCGCCAAGTCTGTAACACGACCAGACCTTTGAAGATGTAATCAGACGTTACACCAAAAGCATATTGACAAATTAAAATATCTGCAAAGCAAGTCGGTTGCATTGTGTCTGGTCTGCTGTTATTTCCTACCGGGAAGATGCCAGCTTCTTCCTTGGCTAATTAACAAAAAGGTACTGGAGCAGGGGCTCGTAAAGTAACAAGAACATGTAGAAACTCGTAACAATAGCGCTACGCAAGTTTCCGCGCTTCAAATAAGAAAGACCAAACCGGGCTCCTCATGAGGGTATTCCTATCCTAAAATTCAAAACAAAAAGGACAATATGTAGCATGTTTATGTATCCGCCAAAATTAGGTAAAATCAATAGCAACAGGGGGGCCTATGGCTCGCCAGTGGCCCGAAAAGTGTAGTATTTTTATTCAGAAAACAAGGCCCGTGTTTCTCTGCAATGAAGCTTACGGCGTCTCCTCGACAAGTCGCACAATCTCGCAGAGACTTCTCAGAAACAGGAGGTCGGCATCGGTGGCGTCGGCATCGGCGATGGGCTCCTCTGTTCGCCCGCTTGCAGACATGAGACGTGCCGTGGCGATGAGTCGCACAATACACTTGTACAAGCCCTCGTGCACGGTGCGCACGGGGGCTTCGTGTACCGCACTCGGAACCAGTTGGCAGGGCAGTAGCTCGTCGCGCGACCAGGGGCGCGAGGGCGACGACGACGACGCCGTCATGGTCATGTTGCTGGTGCGAGGGACGAGGCGGTTGTGGCGCGCTCCCGCACCGGCGGGCTCGATGCCGGGGCTGCTTAGGCCGAGAAGGGACGCAGCCTTGTTGGGAATGTCATCCTGCTTTTGGTCTGCCGGCCATGACGGACCGCCTGCGCGGCGGCCGCTTGCGTGGCGCCCGACGAGGCTCGACGAGGCTGACGTGCTGCTTGTGGCGGCGGCGCTTCGGGCGAGCAGCGCGGAAACGTAGTTGTAGGCCATGATGTGGGCAAAGAGGGCGTCGCAAATGTACTCGGAGCATGTGCCAAAGACGTTTTGGATAGCGCTCCAGGCCTTTTGCGCATCCGCGCCGCCGCCGCCGATGCTGCCGGCGCGGCTTTCATTGGCCGAGTGCAGGGCGTTGTGTCGTAGATTCTTGGACGAAGCTGCTCTCTTGAGTGGGTTCACTCTTCTCCAGAGTGACTTTTTCGCGGCGGCTTCTTCGGGAGATGATGAGAGTCTCGAAAAGTCTGTCCCGGGGTGTCTCATCTTCTTCGAGTACGATCGAATCGTATCAATCGTTAGGCTAGACGAGAGAAGAATTGTCTCGGGGAAGCACGCGACCGAGACTCGCAGCGTCTCAATCACATCCGGCGGCAGCGGCACTACTCTTGCGAGCTCGTCGCCTCCAAAGTTTAGGACGTACGGCGCCGCCGAGTGTGCCAATGTCACAAAATTGCGACGCGGCGACTCCGGAGGGGTTGTTCTAGAGTAGTCCGTCTCGAGGCCCCTCTGAAATGTTTGTTGTTTTGCGCTATACACGTCGTCTTCTTCAGACTCGGTCTCGGAAGCATAACTTGCGCTCATTGGTGGTGATTCCAGTCGAGGTGCCGGTGGGCAAGCGACGGCAGCGGCAGCGGCAGCGGTGCGTGGTCGTTTTCCGAGGCCCTCTTCGATCGACCGCGATCTTCTTGGGCGATGTTTTTGCTGAGCAACTCGAGGTGTTGAGTGAGGGACGGGTGAGACGCGGCCTGGTTGCTCGGCGGTAAAGTGGCCCGGCCATGTGTCTCGCTGAAACTCTTGTGTAATCATGTTTGTGCGATTAGCCGGCTTAGTGGACAGTAGATGATGTGCTGTGGCATGTCTCAATCTCGCTGCCCGTATGAGTGCTTCACTGGTCGGCACCTCGGTAAGTGAATGCGACTTTCTGTGAAGAAACCGGCGGCGGGCCGCGGCAGCGGATTCTTCGCAATCGAGTAGAGTGCTTTCATTGTCCACCACTATGAGCGGCGTAGACGCTCTTGGTGAAGGGTTCTCCTGTATTTCTTGTCCAAATATCGAGTCTTGGTCAATTTCAGAGTCCTCGTCCGAGTCGCCGTGGATCCAGTTGCGGCGGCAAGGTTCTAGGGGCCGCGGTGAAGGCTGAGGAGATGGTTTCCACACTGAATCCGTCAAGGACGTGGCCTCTGTAACTATGGACATGTTTCGGTGGTATCGAAATGATGGCGGGGGCATGCTGGAAGAATTGTCCTCACTGGAGAAGCTTTCAACGTCGGATATATCTGGATATTCGTTATCAAGATATTGCTGTCGCCCCTGCCGCTCGAGAAAAGTAGCAATTGAATCCCTTTCTTCAATCGATTGCAAGACTTGGACCCGGGAGGATGCTGGTTGATACTCGCCGGCCATTTCAGGTCGATTAGTTAATCGCCCAGCTGCCTTGGCTCGCGCCATGTACTCGGCCGTGACCGAGTGTGAAGGTGTGCCGGCAGTCATGCTTTTGGCAGCGAATATGTCACTGCCAAGTTCTAAATCGCGGGCGAGCAGTTCGGGTAGGTAATCGTCGATTCTCTGCTCCAAGCTGTCTTGAGGAAAAATCGAGCTTGTGTAACTCGAGGCTGAGGCAGACAGTGTAAGTGGCATGAGACCCTTCATGCTCGACACACTCCTCCGCCGCGACAGCGACGAGCCGTTGAAGCAAGTAGAAGTAGACTTCTTGGCTGGGCTACCTGCGCTGCAGTCAGATGTCGTTGGCGAGGCCGTTTGATGTCCAAGAGGTTGGTTGAAAATGTTCAAGCCAGCCAGCGGCACCGAGGCTGTGTCATGTCCGAAAGCCAGCATGGGAAACGACGAGGGCTGCCAGCGTAGGCCGGTGGCCGCGTGCTCGGGATGGCCTTCTATAAAAGGGCTCGAAATTGAAGGAGCAAGGGACAACGCCACGGGCGGCGGCATTGGCGAGATCAGGGAACAAAGAAAGAGGGCCCTTTCTGGGTCAGTCTTGGTGTCAGAGAGCGAGCGAGTCTTGGTAGAGCCGGTCCAGGGCGGCGGGCGGGCAACCTGCGGGCGAGACAAGGGAGGACGACGGCCAACACTTTGTTTGTCTGGGCCACACGGAGCGCTTGGGGGCCAAGCAGGCGAGACAGGTACGGCGAAAGGTTTCAAGAGATGCTGGTTTTGTAGTACAAATACCAAGGGTAGTGCGGGTTGGAAGGGAGTTCAAAACATCTTTCATCAAGATGAGAGCAGAGACACGACTTTTACAGTTAGAGTAGGCCACTATGGGGCGGGTTTTTCACGGATGCTGGCCATCCGCTCGACAGAATGGAGATTTGGTTTCTTTTTGTTTTACTTGTCATTCAACGTATCCAGAATTGTCGTTGTGTGTCGTGGTTAGACTTTCAGAATAAGCAAGTCTTGAGACTAGGCGTGGAGAAAAAGCAACTTGCAGGGACTAGCGAGTTGGCCGCAAAGGGACTCCAACTTTTTCATGACAAGAAACAAGCCATCATATTGACAGACCAGTACAAGCATTGCGCAATCAAGAGAAAACAGCCGACGGCCAGCGAGGCTGGATAAAAGGCCAAAGCTTGCTGCTGCGGCTTGAAGAAAGCACTGGCGAGCAATCGCTGCTGACAGCAGGAATGACGGGCACCATGTGGCGCAAGCTCCCCCTCCTCCGGGAGTTTCGTGTAACTAATTGACAAGCCCGCCCGCATCGTTGCGTTGTCGGTTTATGTAACCGTTAATGGCTAGAGGCAACGGATCAGTCGGGGCAATAGTGTCGAGTTGACGCGTTGCGGGCGGAGGAGAGTAAGGCCTTTGTTCCTGCTTTGAAGCAAATTGCTAATGAGAGATAATTGGATAGGAAGCGAGGGGTCAAAAGGTTGCAGATGGAATGGGAAGAAACAGAGTTTGATAGTGTCCTGGGGGAGGCCGCTCCCGATGGACTAGGTAGGCCCCCCTTGCGTTACATTGCTGATACCACATGAAAAAAACGAGTCGGTTCGAGAGCGAACGAGACGATTTTTCGGCGGTGATCCTTGCCAATCGTATATGTATATTCTAGGTGTTAGTTCGACTTGACGATAATCATCGTAGTTCTAAGGGTTTTAGTTAATATTATTAATTAATTATCTTATATATATAAGTATATAACTACCTCGACTAATTCTAGTGCTATTATATAAATAAAAGTAGGTCTCTCCTAACAAGTACTGGTCAATGAGAGGGCTGCATTCGAGTGCGTCTGGGCAAAGAGAATGGGATGTCTCTGGCTGGGTGGCTGAGACTTGGTCGTGGGGGATAATCAAGTCAGCGCCCCCAACTGTGTGTTGATTCACCGGTGAGCAGGGCGAGGGCATCGCGACCTGCAGTAAGCCTTGGCCACGCAAGGAAGCTGCCATATTCACGATTTCCACACAAAGGCACGCCAATGGCAAGGCGACGCGTGGAAAACAAACTCACTTGCAGCGAGAGCATCGTGTTGGTGAATTGGGCTCTGCGTGTACGTGAAATGAGAGCGCAATTTAGCTGTACCATTGAGATGCCCACGCAGCAGGTCGTCTAATCTGTACAGTCGAGAGAATGCAAGGGAGATGGAGGGTAAAAAGCAATTCCGGCTGCGCCTCGCTAGAGGGTAGCTAATGTGAGGTGGCAAGAGAGGGTCAGAGGGTCTTGGAAGAGTGGCATGCTGCAAGGCGCCTAGTCTAGTGGAAGGAGCAGGGGAAGAAGCAGAAGAAGAAGAAAAGAAAGAGACGAGAAAGAAGAAAAAAGAAAAAAAAAAGAAAAAAAATATGGCTTGGCAGAATGAAGTTGTAGTTCATGAGCTTGGCGTGGCGTTGACGTTGTGACGGGCGCAAACCATTCAAACGGCCAATTGAGGACGAAGAGCAAAGCACGTCATTCTCGCCTAATTTACAGCCTGGCTTCATCAAAACCGTTAGATCTGAGCAGTAATGCAGGGCTATTGTGTGGCAGTTTACAGAGGTACGGATACTGGAGAGATATGTACATACATGCATGAGCTTCACCACCATGGGCAGTGGATCTGCTGGTCATCACTACCTGTATGGCTGCCCTGTAAATGCAACGGTAGACGCGCCATGCACGCGCTAGTAGAAGCAGTCTACCTGTTCAGGCCGTCCCAACAGTGGTTGAAGTTCTTTCTCTCTTCGTTCTTTCTTTTCTTTATCTTTCACAAGACGTGGTTCAATTGCTCTCTTCTCATTAATTTACCAACTGAGCTAAGAAATGTACTCGAGCTGCTATAGATGCAGGCAAAGTGTCCATGTTCAAGACGGTTTGCTAAACCAGCGCTCAGTCGCTATAAAGGAACCATCTTTAGCTCTTAGGTACCTACCTTAACGTAGGTTAGAGGTAGGTATAAGTTGATCAGGGTCCCCTGAAATTACTAAATTACAGCGCTACAGCACCTATTCTTGTCCCTCTTTTAGCAGGCCCCTTGTCAATCCCAGCACCTCCATCTCAACTCGTTACCCACTCCTCCAAGTTCAGCCTGGCCATCGTCTCCACGTCTAGCTCGCCCAAGGAAAAAAAATCATGGTCACCACCATCACCAGACATCAGTTTTTATTTATTTTTTACTTTTTCGTTCCATTCGCGCCACACCTTTCGCATCATTTCCAATCCCTTCGTCGTCTTCCATTGACGCCTATTCCACAATTTCCACCTTCCGAGCGCAGTCAGCCAGAACCAATTGAGGCTAGGCACGCCTGACTTCGTCCCTTTCTGCTTGTCGAGCCAACAAGCGCCGTTGCACCACCATCTCGTCTGCATACCGTTGCCCTTGAATCAAGAACAGCTCCAATTACCACATCAAGCCCAAACAACTCATACCAATGCTCACCGAGGAGCTCGTGTCCGCCGTCTGCGGCCCTCCCATCGCTGCCAACACTGCCGTGCCCAAAGACGTCGGCATCTACATCCACACCGTCGCACCCGCGTGGCGTCTCACAGCCTCCTTTAAAAAGAGCTCTGTTGGTCCCAACTGCCTCGCCGTCAGCGACAACCACGTGTTTGCCGCCCAGGACCAAAAGGCCCATGTCCATGTCTACTCGCGCCAACGTGGCACCCAAGAAACCCTCGTCTCTTTTCAGGAGAGGATACGAAGTGTAGCCCTCGCAGGAAACGTCTTGCTGCTTGGAACTGCCGAGGGCAGATTACTTCTCTGGGAGGTAGGTTTACTTTTTTATACCCCCATAGGGCATCAGCACCTAGAAACCGCCCATATATGCCCCTATGCTTCAGTTCAACTTGCATACTTGGTGTTGCTACTTGGTGTTGCTGCTTCTTTTGTGTTTGTCTCCTTGTTGTTTTTTCTTTTTTTCTTTTTTTTAAAAAATGCTTTTTTCGTGTATCGATAATAACCCACTAACGCAGTGACGTGTAGACATCAACTGGCCGCCTCATTACCACGCCTCCTTGCCATGTGCAGGCAATCTCCTGTCTCGCCACTACAGACAGCCACGTGTTGACTGCTTCTGATGACTCAAATATCAACGTTTGGTCCTTGGCCAGGTTGCTCGAGTACGGTGCCGATCCCGGCTTCGAGCCCGATCTGACCCTCTCCAACCACCGTGGAGCCATCACGTCCCTCGTCGTAGCCCCTGGCGACAATGCCGAGACGAGCCTGTGTGTCTCTTCTAGCAAGGACAAGACCTGCATCATTTGGAATTACCAGAACGGTCAAGTATTGAGGACTCTGCTCTTCCCCTCGATACCCCTTTGCGCCACTCTGGACCCCTGTGCTCGTGCCCTCGTTGTCGCGGCCGAAGATGGTTCTATTTTCCTCGTCGAGTTCTTTGGTGATAAACCACTTCTCGGCTCGCGAAGCGCTGAGCTATCTTCCATTGTCGTTCAGGTCGACTCACCTTTGGGGGTTGCCGACGCCGACGCTGGTCCCGCCACCTGTTTGGCCTTGAACTACAATGGCACTACCCTCGTCACTGGTCATACAAAGGGCAAGATCCTCAAGTGGAATTTGACTGATAACAGTCACCCCGCTGAGCTCGCCAATCTCAACGCGTCCGTCACAAATCTGGCCTTTGTTCCTCTCCTCGCATCTCAGCAGTCTCACCAAACGCCAACTGTTGTCAAGCCGAATCAGTCCCAGCGCCAGTATACCCTCTCTGCCCAAATTTCCGGAGACTCGGCAGCTACCCGCTTCAGCGAGATGATGAACACCCCTGGGTTTTCCGATGATGCCATCACAAGAGCACTGCAAGCATTTGCAACGCCCGCTGCCGTCTCGGATACTGCATGAGGCTCAATTGCTCAGCTTTAAAGGTCACTCTATAGCGTTGAAGACGTATCTTTCCGTCGTTTTGCTTGAAAATACGTGAACAACCCACTTCGGCTTACCCGGCGGGCGTCGCCGCTGGCTGGGCCACGCAAGCCCGAATAATCCGAATTTCCCGAAAACTCGCTGTTCGGCCACGCGCACGTTTGCAACCATTGCAGCCGGTTCGCTTTGAGCCTGTTTTCAAGCGCGCAAGGCAATGATCAAGCTACGCAAACCGACATGAGTTGCTAATGAGGCACGTACTCTACTATGTGGCCCGTCATCGAGTAGTTTCCACATCTTAAATCGGCACAGTTGAGCCGTCGATACCCACCATGATGAAGTTGGGAGATTTTAAAAACCCCGTACATAGCAATTAATACTTCGACCTTGTGTCGAATTGCATTCACAAAAAGGCTGTCCCTGTGAGTTGCATATGTAATATGATTTTACAATGTTACATGCCAAATTACGTTCACAAAAGAATTGTCCAGTCGAGTTACAAATGTGATTATCCCCAATCTTACAGTGTCACCATCTCTCGCACCGTACGCTGTAATCTGAATTTCCCCGCATTACACAGTGCGGGCCGTAAACGAGCCCAGCTCCCAATCGCTGACGCACGGCCCGACTAAGACCGACATTGCAGCGAGGCGACATCATCAGCGCCTTGCCTTAGCGCTCCTCGGCCACTGAATTCCACATCGCACCTCTCTTTCTCTTTTTCCTCAACCACACATCCATCAGCACAATGTCTGCCGTCGCAACATTACGAGGCGAAACCCCGCAGCAGGTTCGCTCCCTGGTACGTAGTATGAACATGTTCGCTGTTGTTGCGCCGACTTGCGACCGTTGGCAAAGTCAGAAAAACTGTTTCTTGGCCGATCGACGTGCGCCGCGATTTCATCAGCCCGCTCCTTTTCCCCCGCAACTTGAAAACTATTTTCCGAAGCGCCATCTCCAGTACGCTAACTTTGATGTTTCTCTCCGTTTGCAGTATCGCCAATTACTGCGACAGGGCGAGCAGTTCACGGCCTACAACTTCCGCGAGTATGCGAAGCGCCGAACGAGAGATGCGTTCCACGAGCACAAGGCCGAAAAGGACTCGCGCAAGGTCCAAGAACTTATTCAAAAGGGTCTCAAGGAGCTGCAAGCAATGAAGGTATAAGCCGGGCGTCCCGAGCCAGCTGGCACTTGTTTTGAGATTGCTAACGTTTTGATCACAGCGCCAGACAGTCATTGGACAATTCTACCAGCTCGACCGATTAGTCGTCGAGGCGAGACTTTCCGTAAGACCTCTGATCTACTCATTTGGAAAACTTTTACTTACTTAAAGCTGCGACAGGACTCTGGCAAGTCTGGCCAAGTGGCGAAGCAGTAGATGCTGCATTACGGCCATCTCGAAGCCATCTGCCATCTGCCATCTTACCGCAAGGTGGCCTAGAACTGGGGGACTGACATGAAACAGGCCTCCCGCCAATAATTACGAATCAACGAGAACAAAATTCTGGTTCAAATATCTGTACAATACGAGAGTGGTCATCAAAAACATGTTGCTTTATTGGAGGGCGTCTGGGTCGCCCTCGTTGGCACGGCGTTCTGAGAATGCACTTGGAGGAAAATAGACAATATACAAATCTCAGCCGTTTAATAGATACCCTACTGCACATCACAGAGATATGAAAAAACTTGAATGAATTGAAAACCTACTGAGTTGGTCGTTTGAAAGGGCGTGCTTATGTAATGCGCCCCAGCCACCACTAATTGGCCGTTGGCGCTTCTCCCGTTGTCGCGCCACCACCAACCGTGTCATGAGATGCTGTTAGGACGGTCATCAGCGCATCTCTGCTGTCGCATCAATTCGCCGGCACTGGACTTTCATTCTACATCGGCGCGAGATACTTGTTGAATTTTTCCGATCGCAATCGTTGTAGTGCCAACAAAGCACCATGGCGCCTGGTGTGAGTTTCCTCAGCCAAGTATCTTTGCAATTCAACTGACTTTCTCCAGACTCGTCGCGCTAATCGCGCTGGCTATGCCGAGCATGATGACTTTGAAGGTACTCTCTTACAGCACTGCCCTCATCCGTGTGCGGACTAACAAGACGCAGGCCTACCCGTCAGGCAATGGCGCCAGGAATGGGTCAACGTCGCACCTCCCATCGAGCAGGAAACTCTACAAGTAAACGACATCTGGGCGACCGAACTGAATCACGGTATGCCAAAGGATTACGGACTCTTGACACCTCATAGCCAAGAACTCTTGCGCGCTGCTCGATCTGGCCGACTTTACAAGCGGCCCGCGCCGACAGACGAAGACGAGACAGAGGCAGAGACAAACACCAACGAAAAGCCCGAAAAGAAGGAGGAAGAGCCCGCGCCAAAGGGGTTCTCGGTCAAAGTCTGGAAGCAGATACCTAGGAACGTGGAAGCGCCAGATATTCCGCGCCTTGCCAAGCGACGAAGGAATACCGTGACGATTGCGAGCAAGACTCCCGAAGACAAGGCGCACGGGGCGACTGTCACAAGAGCCACTGTGAGACGTGTCGACGCCGCGGGTAACCCGTACACTGAAGAGGTCACGCTCGGCGACGGCCAGGCCGTGAGCGGCGAGATCATTTCTACACGCGTCGAGACGGTGCAGGCCCCTGCGGCGCCTCTCGCCCAAGTTCAGAACAACCGCCGCCGACCTCCTCCGCCGAAGCGTAAGACCAAGGCTGGACCTGGTCGCGGCAAGAAGAAGAACAGAGGCGGCATCGCAGGTGGACCTTCACACGCCATCGTGCCCAACGGCGACGGTGTCGCAATGCCCAGTCAAACTACGACGGCAGAAAACGTGAGCCTTGCCGGTCAATCTAGTCTGGACCTTTTGCTGATGAATTTTTCACAGGGTACTACGAATGGAAACAATGACGCTTCGAACCGCGACAGCGAAATGGCAGATGGCGACGATGATGAAAGTGAGGATGGCGACGACGGTGATGATGATGACGACGAGCACGGCGATAGCGACCTCCCGGATACGAGCAATGTTGAAGAATCAAAAGACAACGACGAGACGATGACGGACGCCCCTCCCGTTCCCGTAGAGGTGAAGGAGATGGTAGCAAATGATGCGGCCACCGACAAGCTACCCGCCAACCCACTGTCATTAGCACCACCGCTTGCCTCGCTTACTAGCGATTTGCCGTCTAGAGTAGAAGGAAGCCCTCTGAAGAATGTTGTTCTGCCATCGCCAACAGAGGCCAAGGTACCAGACGTGCTCAAGGATCTTGGCAAGCCAATCGAAGCCGAGACGGGCTCGACAGTAGCCGAACCCCCTTCTACTATTGTCGGCGAAGAGCCCGAGGCGGCAGAGAATCGCGATCTCGAGCTCGCTCCAATTCCCAGCGAAGCTTTGCTTCCTCCACCACCTGAACAGGTTGGCAACATTGCGACCCCGAAAGCTGACGATGCCTCTCCGAGGGTGTCTGACAACGAGGACAAGAGCAAAGAATCCGAGCACACGCACACGGAAAAATCGTTTCAGCATCATGATTCCATCCTGACGGAAGACAGCATCAAGCCTGAGGATTCGGCGTCTGTGCGGTTCCCGCTTACAGAGTCTGGCGCCCCCTCCGAAGTCGGCACCGCATCGGTAGACGAGACCAAGGAACTCGCTCCTCCACCGACTTCTGGCCCGGACGAGAGCCAAGCTGAGCCGGAGCATGCGCCTGCACCGACCATTGTCGAGGAACCTGCCCTGGAGGCTCAGCCGGAGAAAGATGAGGCTCTTGCTGTCGAAGAGCCCGTAGAAGAGCAGGCATCGAAGCCGGAAGAGTATTCAGCGCCACCAGCCACCGCTGTCGAAGAGCCCGAGCCTCAGATTACACCGGAAGCCGCTCCGCCAGCGCCGCCGTCGCCGTCGCCGTCGCCGTCGCCGTTGCCCATCGCCTCGGCGCCGCCCGCCGAGCCAGAGACGAAGCCGGAGCCCGAAACCTCCGAAGAGCCCGCCAAGGCAGCGGACCCTGCACCCTTTGCAGAACCAGACGGCGAGGTGAGACCTACAGAGGCGGCGGCGGCGCCGCCGCCGCCTGCAGAGCCCAGCGTAGACAGCGCACCAGAAGAGCCCAAGGTTCTTGAGCTGGCACCTGTCGCGGAGCCTGCTGCTGCTGCTGCTGCTGCTGCGGAGCCGGCACCAACAGACTCGGAAGTGAAGAAGGAAGACGATTCCGTCGCTTAGCGTAAAATACCTTTGTGTCGGGTTTCTGGTTCTATCTATTGGGTGCTGTAAATGGTATCATCTCTCGGGGCAATGTCAAAAAGATGGGGCGTGTTTGGGGGGGTATTTATTGTTTTCTTTTCGGTTTGGGGACTGGACCTTGACTTGTACAACAGGCGCAATTGGGAGATTTTCTTTTTCTGTTGCCTTGGTTTTTGTTCACTATAACATGGCTTTACAGGATCTCAACGTTGCTTGCGCAAAAGCCCAAAGATGCAAATACAAGACGTGTATATGATTATACCATGCACCCTCACACATGTTACGAAAACAAGCTGAACCGTGAAACTCGAACGCCATCCAATTACAACCCCTCATGATCTGGTTGCATACCGCTCTTTCCCTCTACCTGCATCAAGCTTTCACCTCCCTCACACATGCGGAAAACCCTTCTCCTCATCTTCTTCCCTGCTCCAGATCCTCCTTCTCCTCCTCTCCGCCCCTCGTGCTTCGCTCCGGCCTCGCCACCCTCCCATGCACACGCAGCTCACCGCCCCTCGCCTTTGCGTTGCTGAGCCCCAGCAAGCCCGCGCTCGCCAGCAGCAACCCCGCGAGCACCAGCGACCCGGCCTGCGTCATGTTGCCGCCAAACGCAGCCACGCCATACACGAGCAGCTTGGCCGCGGCCTCGCGGTAGCTGTCGGCCGAGCTGCGCTCGCGCAGCCAAGCGCGCGTCGTTACCGCCTGCACGTCCTCGGGGAGGCCGCGCAGCAGGACGGCGCGTCGTGCGCTCACCTCGACGATGTACTCGGTCAGCTGGTGGTGGTGGTGTTGGTGGTTGTCGGCGGGCGGGGAGGAGGAGGAAGGGGAGCAGCGGCTGCGTTGGCGGATGCTGAGAATGTTGAGGAGTCGGGCGAGCATGAGCGCGAGGAGCGAGGAGAGACCCCAGAAGTCGCCGAGAAGCACCATGAAGACGGTCGCAGTGAGGGTGAGTAGCGGGGAGAGGACGTAGAGGAGGTGACTGAGCCAGGCGAGCCGCCAGAGGTCGTCGTCGTCGACCCCGGCGGCGGCGGCGGCGGCGGGAGGGGCTTGTGCTTGTGCTTGCTGGCGCCGCTGCCGACGGAGCATCGCCATTCCGCGTCGCAGCGCCCGCCCCGGCTCGTCCGCATCCTTGCCTCTCTCCACTCGCACACCAACAACCACCGTCTTCTTTTCCGCCGCCGCGGCCCCATCATTGCCATCTTCACCAGCCCACAGCCGCCGCAGGTAATCCGCCATGGCGACGTTGCGGATCGCGTAGCTCCGGGGGTAACCGGCGACGGCAGTGTCGTTCCGGCCCTCCTCGGGCGCCGGCGGCGGCTCGATAGCCACGGCGGCGAGGCCCGGCTCAGAGGCGAGCGTCGCTGCCTGCTCGAGCAGCGCGTCGGCGGCCTGCTGGTAGTGTAGGCCGGGGGCGAGCACGAGTGCGTCGAGCCAGGACGCGCCGCCGACGACGGCGGTGCGTCGCGCAATGGTGCCGAGGTCCGCGAGGGCGAGGAGGGCACCGGCGGAAAATGATAGCGATGGAATGGGCGTTGATGTCCATGAGGGGATCAGGGGCGCATGGTGCTGGAGTATCATCTTGGAGGGTTCGTCATGCATGGTCGTTGGTTTTCCCTGTGAGTTGATTGTTGTGCGGTCTTGCGTTGAAAAAGGTTGCGCTGGGCAAAGCGGTAGTAGTACGTCGTCGATGGGCGCAAAACGACGAAACTTTGGAGGGTTTAAATATTACGGTGAAGAGATATGGCTCGTGGTAGGTTTACTATCTATTTTAAGAGGAAAAAAGGCAGAGTCGGACTATATCGTCCATTATGTTGCATTGCTAAACCAGCGTCGCCGTTTCATCTGTCACGGACGACCAGTTGACCACAACCCAGTCACTAGCAACCCCGACCTTGTTTTTTTTTTTTTTTGCCTTGGACCACAGTATCTAAAGAAAAAAAAAACACGCAGCACCTACTTTTCCAACGCTACCGCTGAATGATCGCTCTCTTCCCGTGTCGTGGTAACGAGGTTTGGTTGACTCGGACGTCCGAGGACACAAAAATGTGTTCACGTGCGCTGGGTGACACTGGAATAAGCCATCACGCGGGGAACCATCCGGGCGGCTGCCCAAACTCGATGGATGGGATAGATGCACATGCCGTAACTCGATATGAACTCTCTGGACTTTGTTGGTACATGATCATTGTTCTTGAATACCGAGTTCATCAGGACTGACCAATACAGGAGCCGTTCTGTATTTAGTTATCAGGTTTCGAATACCATGAGCCCGACGCTCCTTGCATCGTGCGTCCAGTAAGATGCCAGCTTTGCATCTCTGCGAATCGCGGCCGGCATAATGGTGATGGGCAGAGAATAAGTAAGGCGAGGGGCCTCTCCTGGGAAAGGAGCGAGAGGGTGGATTGGCAGAGGGTGGTCTGTTAACTAGTGACAAACTCACTAAAAGACACGGTATATTTGTATCCGAGTGACTGCGATGACAAAAGTGAGCCACACACTGGATCCTTTTCTGATAAAGAGTTTAGAGAAACTGGACGGGTCGTGGAGTTTAGCACAAGCATTGTCAATGTGGCGTGGCGCTGCTGTTTGGGCATATTGTTCTTCCAATGAGACCCGGAGGGTTCATGTCATGAAGAGTACCTCGATTTCATGGGTTACGTTGGTCCACCCCACCTTGGCTCTAATATTGTCAAATAGGCAAAAGTGGTGGGCAACACATGGAATTGTGAAGGCGCTATTTTCCCCTATCACGACGTCTTGTTTGTGCGAGGCCGTGGCCGAGAGGGAGGAAGCGGCCTTGGCGACGTCCAACTCCAAAGACAGTAGTTACATGCACCATGCTTGCAGTGGGTAGTTCTATGAAGACGCTGTCGCGGCTGCCAGTCTGTCAGAAGGCCAATAGGCCAAAGGCGATATCAAACAATACATGGCATATTTATGTAAAGAGTATTGCTCGGGGCACAGTACAATTTTGCTAGGGACACAAGTGCACGTAACGGCCAACTCGAAATCTTGGCGTGGTACTTGGCTTTATATAGCAATTCCATACATGTGTATGCATACCACGCCGAATAGCTCAATCACATATGAGCTATCTTTGAAAAATGCGCTGTATTTGTATTTGCTAGCTGCTGCCGCCGCCGCCGTCACCAACACCAACACCACCTTCCCCCTACGCCGCCGCTGGCCTTCTCGAGCCCTCTCAACGCTCGCTATTCTATTTTCGCTGTTGTTGATAAATTTTCACACATGAGGTAGTAACAAGGATTCAGATGTAATGAAATGGGGCGTGCATGCAAATCATTGACTTGTGGTGATGAGAGGGCCAGCCGCCAGCCTTGCATAGAATGAGGTCACGCTGTAGCGGGTGACTCTCGTGCCTCCCGCATATAGTTATATTGACAGAGCCATGTCATCCCTACCAACCAATTCTGCTATAAAACTCCTTTCGCACTGGTAGATGCTTTGGCTTCTTTGGATTGTTTCCCATACTTTACTTGCTGGATATCTCACAATGGCTTCAGCACCGCAGACAGCACAAGTCTACAACACGGACCGCTTCGGAGAGCTGTATTATGCATCACTGAGCCCTGCTATTGAAAATTGAAAATTTGGCGCTTGCCTCGCGGTTTCTTCTCCGTCTTTTCCGACAGCACGGAATACTTTCCGCCTTTCTTTGGGGGTGGGCTGTGTATCCGAGAGGGGGCCCGAGAATGACACAAGATGTTGATATTGCTGTTGCAACGAGTATGAGCCGTCTCGAAATGGTCCTTCTCGGAGAAGCAAGGTGTTTTGCTATTGCTACTGCTTTTGAGTCCAACGCCACTAATTGTCTTGAGGGTATGTTTTCCCGAGGTTCATGGGCAAACTTGTATGCAAATCTTTGTCCAGACGGGCATGCCTTGGCCTTAAGCTGGGACAAATGCTTCTCAACTATTCCATCACTAGCCTACACACAATCATGCCGCCACCACTGCACAGCCGTCGACCACGACGTCAAGATTTCGACAGACAAAGATGGGATCGACTAAGAACGATAAATCCTTTTTATAAATACTTGGGTGGTGATTTTATATAGATTTTCAAAGTATATATATTTTAGTGTAAAATATGAGAATTATTCTAGACTTTTTGTGGGATGCTGCAAGTACGACGGATAAGTAGAAGCACTATTTATTTATCCGCACTATTTGTAGACTGGTGCTGTAGCGGGGTTCTGGGGGTTCTTCCCCTGGCGTACCTAGCGTGCCTAGGTACCTAAATTTAGGTACATAGTGGCCCGCAACAGCAACCCTTGATTAACCACCCCCAGCAACAGCCCCAAAGACATTTGATGCAAGAGATCCTCGAGCCTCGACTCTACCGACCTAGGATCTAGCACTAGGAAAAAAGATTCATCGTCGTGGCGTGCACATGTACCAGTTAACACAACATTGGACAACTTTCCTCGCTCTAAAAAAGATGAAGTAAGGCGGTAAATAGCTGGGCCATCACTTGTCCTACCCCGCATTTCGTCGCGCTGCCCCATTGCGGGGAAGCTTCAACGCCTCTCCGATCCGAGCCGTCCCTGATCATCCCCGTGACAGAAGCCCCTCTCAGTCCGGCATCTAGCTTTGTCCTAAAGCGCATTCTGGTCTTTGCTTCAATCTTTCCTACTCACCGCTGCGAAAATTTCGTTTGAAGCCAGGGCTCACCGCGCAAGTCAGCTCCACAGCCACCAGCACAACTTGGAGGCTACCACTCATCATGTCGTCTGGCGCATTTGTCGGTGGTCAGAAAGGCGACAAATACCGCTTCACTCTCCTCGCTGATGGCCTTTTTCGGTACGAGTGGGCTCCAGACGGTGAATTCGAGGATCGGCCCTCGGCCTTTGCCGCCATTCGCCACCAGTGCGAGGTCCCTAATTATCGGCTAGTGGAATCAGAACATTACATTGAGATTTTCACACAGCGCTTCCACCTTACTTACAATAAAGCCGAATTTACTCCCCAAGGTCTTTTTGTATCTGTATATGGTCATCTTGATACAACGTGGCGATATGGCGACGTGCATGGGACACTTGGTGGCACTTGTAGAACTCTCGATGGCGTCAACGGCCGGGCTCGGTTGGAGCCTGGTGTGGCCTCGCGCATGGGCTTTGCGAATATGGACGATACCAGCATGCTTCTGACTGAAGATGGATTTGTTGCGCCTAGAAAGTCTGGCTTGGGCAGAGTAGACTCCTATTTGTTTTGCTACGGCCATGACTATCGCGACGCTGTCAAGGCCCTCTATCGGCTGTCGGGCCCGCAACCGCTGCTTCCGCGCTGGGCACTCGGCAACTGGTGGTCTCGCTACTATGAGTACACGGCCGACTCGTATCTGGAGCTCATGGACACGTTTAGGGAGAAGCGTATCCCGCTGTCAGTCGCGGTCATTGATATGGACTGGCATTGGGTCGAGGATCCTCGCGTGGAAGAGGCAAGGGCGTCCGGATGGTCGGGGTATTCTTGGAACACAAACCTCTTCCCAGAGCCGAGCAAGTTTTTAGATGCGCTTCATGAGCGAAGCCTCAAGGTTACTTTGAATGAGCATCCCGCCGAAGGCGTCGCAAAATACGAAGACATGTACCAAGAAATGGCCAGGATTCTCGGGCACGACACGTCGCATGGCGATCCGATTCCTTTCAACATTACTGATCCGGACTTTCTCAAAGCATACTATGGCCTTCTTCTCAAACATGTCGATGATGACGGTCTTGATTTTTGGTGGACTGATTGGCAACAGGGCACGCATTCTTCCCTGCCTGGCGTTGATCCTCTTTGGGTTCTGAACCACTTCCACTTCCTCCATAATGAGCGCCTGCAGAAAAGCCGTCCTCAATCCAAACGCAGCCATCCGATGGTGTTTTCTCGTTATGCCGGTCCTGGAAGTCATCGATATCCGGTCGGCTTCTCGGGTGACACAATCATCAGCTGGGAGTCTCTCGGATTCCAGCCTGAATTTACAGCCACGGCCAGCAACATCGGTTATGGATGGTGGTCAAATGACATTGGAGGGCACATGCGGGGTACTCGCGACGATGAGCTTACCTCTCGTTGGGTCCAACTAGGAGTTCTGTCGCCCATCATGAGGCTGCATTCCACCAAGAATCGATGGGTGACAAAGGAGCCTTGGAAGCTCCCAACAGGCTCTGGCAAAGGACCGCAGGATGTCGTCGTCGATTTTATGCGTCTTCGCCACAGACTTCTTCCATATTTGCACACGATGAACCGCCGGGCTGCAGAACTCGGCGAACCATTGATACAGCCCATGTACTGGGAATACCCGGAGCGCGACGAAGCATATGGCGTGCCCAACCAGTATTACTTTGGCTCGCAGATGCTCGCTGCGCCCATTACGTCGCCTCAGAATCGCAGCACCCAAACTGGCAAGGCCAAAGCGTGGCTGCCTCCTGGCACCTGGGTCGACTTCTTTACCGGCGTGGTGTATGATGGCAATCGCAGCATCTGGCTGAGCAGAACGCTAGATAAGACGCCATTGCTTATGCGCCAGGGTGCTATTGTTCCGCTTGACGCTGATCTGGAAGGCTCTAATGGTGCAGCTAACCCCCGGGGCTTTGAGGTCGTTGTTGTTGTCGGGGCCGATGGGGAGTTTGTTATCCATGAAGAAGATGATGAAAGCGCTGAGGGCAGCGCCGACAGAGCACCATGGGTCGGGACGCCCATATCCTTCAACCAGCGCAAGGGCATCCTCACCATTGGACCCATTCGCGGCGGAGCGCTCGCGTACTCGAGGACATGGAGTGTTCGACTGCTAGGTGTTCGCAATTCTGATGGAATTACTGCTTCCATTGGTGGCGTGTCTATCAAGGCCGCTCGGAAAGAGTCTGTCGAAAATGGCACCATCGTGGACCTTGGCCGCATTGCTCCAGGCGACACTGGCATTGTGTATCTAGGGCCAAGACCACAGCTAGCGATTAATGATCCGGAGTCTCTCATTTATCCTATCCTATATGACGCACAAGTTAGTTTTCAGCTCAAGGAAAAGATTGATGCCATCATGAGCCCGAGGGACGTTCCAGCTTCTATTCGAGTGACGCAGGTGGCGGCGCTAGACATGGATCAAGACCTTCGTCACATTTTGAACGAGTTTTTCTTAGCTGATAGTCGTTCGTAGTCGCAAAGTCACCGTTAATTAAAGCAAATGAACTGTGAACAGGAACAAGTTTGAATTTATAATAACGAAGAAATTAAAGAAGGTTGACGAAACTAATTAAATAAGAATTCGCGCTCGCAGATTCTGTGAATCATGTGCAGCATCTGTCATTTTATGACTTATTTCTGGCAGTAGGTCGAGCATCTGCTGGTATCGACACTCTTGTTCGCCAACACACAGGCAGCGTACTGCTTCTTGCAAATAAGATCCTTGATAAGACCCAGAGTACGCTTGTCATGGGTCTTGTCAGAGGCAGCGGACTGCTCCGAACCACGTCCAAGAAGGCCACCCGCCTTGTTGAAGATACACGTGAGGTCGTTGGCCGCAAGACACTTGTCGAGCTGGTACTTGCAAGCAGCCTGGCAAGCGTTGCTGACACCAGGCTTGGGGAAGATGGAGCACTTGGAGCTGTCGGAGTGGTCGTACAGCTTGAAGGCACCGCTGCCCCAAGTCTTGGAGTCATCGTTACAAGAAACGATGGGCAGAGGAACACCACAGACTGGGTGGCCAGGTCCGAACTTGTGCAGCCAGCTAGAACCCTCGGCACAGATGTTCTCGGGGCTAGGAGGGCAAATGGTGGGCGTAGGCGTAGGAGGGGCAGAGGTGCAAGGTCCAAGCGTAGTAGTAACGGTGGGAGGCTCCTCGTGAGTTGCGCCGCAAGACTTCTTGCTGCAGCCGCCCTTGACACAGCCAAGACAGCACAGCTTGATAGCTTTGCAGCGAGCAGCGAAGTCGAAGCAGCCGGCAGTGTTCTCAAGACCAGCGTGCAAGAAGCAGATAGGGACCTGGACGGCGCAGGCAGCGGCGGCAGAAAAGCAGCCGAGACCCTCGTTCCAATCAGGCTCAGGCTTGGGGCACCAGTCACCAACCGGGTTAGCGCAACCCGAGGGCGTAGGCGTAACGATGACAGGGCACAGAGTGGAAGTGGTGAAGGTCGAAGAAGGCTTGGTAGTTGTTGGGGGGGTAGTGGTTGAAGGAGGAGGGGTCGACGTAGGAGGAGGCTTCACAGAGGTCGAAGTAGGAGGGACGTTGGTGCTGCTGGGAGGGACGCCGGTGCTGGTAGTAGGCGTGCAAGTGTTCGAGGTACCAGGCGGGCAGGTCTGAGGACCGCCAGGCGTTTGGGTGCAGCTGGCGGAGCCAGGGTTGCAAGGAGTTGTGGGAGGAACGCCAGTGCTGGTAGGAGGAACGCCAGTGCTGCTGGGAGGAACTCCAGTGCTGGTAGTAGGAGTGCAAGAGTTAGAGGTGCCAGGAGGGCAGGTCTGAGGACCACCGGGAGTTTGGGTGCAGCTGGCAGAGCCAGAGTTGCAAGGAGTCGTGGGAGGGACACCAGTGCTGGTAGGAGGAACGCCAGTGCTGGTAGGAGGAACACCGGTGCTGCTGGGAGGAACGCCAGTGCTGGTGGTAGGCGTGCAAGAGTTAGAGGTGCCAGGAGGGCAGGTCTGAGGACCACCGGGGGTTTGAGTGCAGCTGGCAGAGCCAGAGTTGCAAGGAGTCGTGGGAGGGACACCAGTGCTGGTAGGAGGAACGCCAGTGCTGGTAGGAGGAACACCGGTGCTGCTAGGAGGAACGCCAGTGCTAGTAGGAGGAACACCGGTGCTGCTGGGAGGAACGCCGGTGCTGGTGGTAGGCGTGCAAGAGTTAGAGGTGCCAGGAGGGCAGGTCTGAGGACCACCGGGGGTTTGAGTGCAGCTGGCAGAGCCAGGGTTGCAGGGAGTTGTGGTGGGAGGAACGCTGGTGCTGCTGGGAGGAACGCCGGTGCTGGTGGTAGGAGTGCAAGAGTTAGAGGTGCCAGGAGGGCAGGTCTGAGGACCACCGGGGGTTTGAGTGCAGCTGGCAGAGCCAGGGTTGCAGGGAGTTGTGGTGGGAGGGACGCCGGTGCTGCTAGGCGGAACGCCGGTGCTGCTGCCAGGGGGGACGCCGGTGCTGCTGCCAGGGGGAACGCCGGTGCTGCTAGGAGGCACGCCGGTGCTGCTAGGAGGAACGCCGGTGCTGCTGCCAGGGGGAACGCCAGTGCTGCTGCCAGGCGGGACGCCAGTAGAGCTGGGAGGGACGCCGGTGCTGCTGGGAGGAACGCCGGTGCTGCTGCCGGGCGGGACGCCGGTGCTGCTGCCAGGGGGAACGCCAGTGCTGCTGCCAGGCGGGACGCCAGTAGAGCTGGGAGGGACGCCGGTGCTGGTAGTAGGAGTGCAGGTGTTCATGGTGCCAGGCGGGCAGGTTTCAGGACCACCAGGGGTTTGAGTGCAGCTGGCAGAGCCGGGGTTGCAAGGAGTAGTGGTGGGAGGGACGGTGCTGCTAGGAGGAACGCTGGTGCTACTGCCAGGGGGAACGCCAGTGCTGCTAGGAGGCACGCCGGTGCTGCTGCCGGGCGGGACGCCGGTGCTGCTGCCAGGGGGAACGCCGGTGCTGCTGGGAGGAACGCCAGTGCTGCTGCCAGGCGGGACGCCAGTAGAGCTAGGAGGGACGCCAGTAGAGCTGGGAGGGACGCCGGTGCTGCTGCCAGGGGGAACGCCAGTGCTGCTGGGAGGAACTCCAGTGCTGGTAGTAGGAGTGCAGGTGTTCATGGTGCCAGGCGGGCAGGTTTCAGGACCACCGGGAACTTGGGTGCAGCTGGCAGAACCCGGGTTGCAAGGAGTTGTAGTAGGGGGGACGCCGGTGCTGGTGGGAGGCATGCCTGTCGAGCTGCCAGGAGGAACGCCGGTCGAGCTGCCAGGGGGAACGCCCGTAGAGCTGCCAGGAGGAACGCCGGTTGAGCTGCCGGGGGGAACGCCAGTAGAGCTACCAGGAGGAACTCCAGTCGAGCTGCCGGGAGGAACACCCGTAGAGCTGCCGGGGGGAACGCCAGTAGAGCTACCAGGAGGAACTCCAGTCGAGCTGCCGGGAGGAACACCCGTAGAGCTGCCGGGAGGAACACCCGTAGAGCTGCCGGGAGGAACGCCAGTAGAGCTGCCAGGAGGAACGCCGGTTGAGCTGCCGGGGGGAACGCCAGTAGAGCTGCCGGGGGGAACACCAGTCGAGCTGCCGGGAGGAACGCCAGTAGAGCTCCCGGGGGGGACGCCAGTAGAGCTACCAGGAGGAACTCCAGTCGAGCTGCCGGGAGGGACGCCCGTAGAGCTGCCGGGGGGGACGCCAGTAGAGCTACCAGGAGGAACACCAGTGCTGCTGCCGGGCGGGACGCCGGTCGAGCTGCCAGGGGGAACACCAGTAGAGCTGCCGGGGGGAACACCAGTGCTGCTGCCGGGCGGGACGCCGGTCGAGCTGCCAGGCGGCACACCAGTGGAGCTACCGGGGGGAACGCCAGTGGTGCTGCCGGGGGGAACACCAGTGCTGCTGCCGGGCGGGACGCCGGTCGAGCTGCCAGGAGGAACGCCAGTAGTGCTCTCGGTGGGGACTACGGAGCTAGTAGAAGGCACGCCGGTCGAGCTGCCAGGGGGAACACCAGTGCTGCTACCGGGCGGGACGCCGGTCGAGCTGCCAGGAGGAGCTCCAGTCGAGCTGCCAGGAGGAACGCCGGTCGAGCTGCCAGGAGGAACGCCGGTCGAGCTGCCAGGGGGAACACCGGTGCTGCTGCCAGGCGGCACACCAGTGGAGCTACCAGGGGGAACGCCAGTGGTGCTCTCGGTGGGGACGACGGAGCTGGTGGAAGGGACGCCGGTGCTGCTGCCGGGCGGGACGCCAGTGCTGCTGCCGGGGGGGACGCCTGTGCTGCTGCCGGGCGGGACGCCGGTGCTGCTGCCGGGGGGAACGCCTGTGCTGCTGCCGGGCGGGACGCCGGTGCTGCTGCCGGGGGGAACGCCAGTGCTGCTACCGGGCGGGACGCCAGTGCTGCTACCAGGAGGAACACCGGTGCTGCTGCCGGGGGGAACGCCAGTGGTACTGTCGGTGGGGACGACGGAGCTGGTGGAGGGGACGCCTGTGCTGCTGCCGGGCGGGACGCCTGTGCTGCTGCCGGGCGGGACGCCAGTGCTGCTACCGGGCGGGACGCCAGTGCTGCTACCAGGAGGAACACCGGTGCTGCTGCCGGGGGGAACGCCAGTGGTACTGTCGGTGGGGACGACGGAGCTGGTGGAGGGGACGCCTGTGCTGCTGCCGGGCGGGACGCCGGTGCTGCTGCCGGGGGGAACGCCAGTGCTGCTACCGGGCGGGACGCCAGTGCTGCTACCAGGAGGAACACCGGTGCTGCTGCCGGGGGGAACACCAGTGCTGCTGCCGGGGGGAACGCCAGTGCTGCTACCGGGCGGGACGCCAGTGCTGCTACCAGGAGGAACACCGGTGCTGCTGCCGGGCGGGACGCCGGTGCTGCTGCCGGGCGGGATGCCAGTGCTGCTGCCGGGCGGAACGCCAGTGCTGCTACCGGGCGGGACGCCAGTGCTGCTACCAGGAGGAACACCGGTGCTGCTGCCGGGGGGCACGCCAGTGCTGCTCTCGGTGGGGACGACGGAGCTAGTGGAAGGAACGCCGGTGCTGCTGCCGGGGGGAACGCCCGTGCTGCTACCCGTGGGGACGCCAGTGCTCGAAGGGACACCGCTAGAAGAAGGGTTGGGGCCGACTGTGCAGGGCTCAGACGAGGCAAGATCCTTGGCGAAGTAGACGTTGATGCGCGAGTTACCGCCGCATGTCTTGGAGCTGTCGCCCTTGCATGGTACGTTGCACTCAGATTCGGCGGCCTTGGTCGCATAAGGGTTCAAGTTGGAATCACACCAACACTCGCCGCCGTACTCAACACCAGCATAAGCATATCCTTGGGTCTTGCATGCAGAAATGCACTTGTCGGGGGTCAGATCGGCGACATTGGCGGGGTGGCCGAGAGTGCGGCCGTGACCGCTGTTGTCATTGTAGCAGCCTTGAGATTCATAGTCGCTGGTGGTAACCTCCTCAACGCCCTTGGCGAAGGTAGGGTCCTCCCAAACAGACCAGGCGTTCTGGCCACCGCAGTGCTCGGACGAATCTCCGCTGCACTTGTAGTTGCACTGGTTTACGTGAACTTGTTCGCCACCCTCGAGGTTACCACAGTAGCAGACACCGTAGTAAGTCAAAGCCGCATAGCGATAAGAGTTGCCTAGGTTTCCGTTAGCCTTCAGTCGTTATATCGACTCTGTTGCTGCACATACCCTTGCAAACAGCAGTACACTTGGCAACAGTCATGGAGCTTTGGTCAGCCGATGACCGGAAGTCGAAGGGGCTGCTGCCATCCTTGGTGGCAACACAGCCGGCGCACTGAAAAGGCGTGAAAGGCTTGGGACAAGCAGGCTGCTCAGTGTAGGAAGCGTGAGACACTCCGCCGAGGAGAGCCGCAAGCGCAACCGCGAGAAAGCTGCGGGCTGGGGCCATGGCAGACGATCTCAGTTAATAGCAAGGGGTGGAAGCGAATGTGTAAGCCCTGCTCAACGTGAAAGAAAGTATGTTGACTGAGTCTGCAAGCACCGAGCCGTCGATGCAGAAGTTGATGAGAGACGAAATGTAACCAGACGGAAGGCGAATTGGTTTATATGTCCACCAGCAGATGCATCGTTAGGCGTGGCCAAGGCCTTAGCCACCTTGCCGGGGCCTTGTCCAAGCATGATGCAGGAAACGGTGAGGTTACGCGAGCTGGACATTTCACTAAGCAAGTGGACTACAGCCTGAGCTCGAGCGTTCGTTTTGTTTGAGGATGTCGGGCAGGTCTGCGCTGGGTACACAGTCTGTTCTCCGAAAAACTAGCTGATAAAGTTAACCGGCGCATTGACAATGGCATTGTTGTTGTGTTATTCCACCCCGCTTCCTTTTCAGGCCTTCAATCTGGCGCAGTCAAACGGGCATATCGGCGATATATTGTGATTTCCGAAACTCGAGAGCCTCCAGTTGCATAAACAGTCTCTTGGAGAGCTGATCACGAGGCAAAAGCATTGGCAGCGAAGTCATGTCGCAGGACATGTTGGCAGTCAGAGACCATGGCTGATGGAATTGGCGATATCGCGATGGTGAGCATATTTTCGGGCTCACATACTGGTACAGAAGATAAAATTGCAGTGCGATTTCTGCTGAATACCATGCCTAAAGAGGTTAATCAAGGGGCAGGATATTCCTTGCTAGAAGCGGGCAGCCCACGGCCGTGCCCCAAGCCAAGTCGCGCATCATCCGAGCAGCGTAGGTCATAGCCAGTTCCGCAACACTCTTTAGCGTGGCAAAAGTTATCCTGTTTTGGCATAGAGCCTGAACCAAAAATAAACGCCAGCCGTGGAGAAATATCCGAATGCGTGTGGGTGGCCCTGGCAGGCTGAGCTTGTGATGCATCCGATCCAACACGCCGCGAGACTCCCCATAGATGAACAAAAAAAAAAACCGACTACAGTTGAGGTTGTTGCGGCAGAAAGTAGTCGGTTTCTTTGGCCACCGATTGACTCCTTGAAGCTTAGCTTGGTGCCGTGCTGAGTACACAGCACCAAGCTCGGTAACGTTTTGTTTCCTGGGCGGATGGCGGCGGTTTGGCGAACAGGCCGCTCGCAAGGGTACGTGAGTGCTGCTGACTGGTTTGTATTTGGTTGTGGGGTCGTCTTCGTGCTGAAACAATCGACTCTCGGTAAATTTAGGACGCCGTTCTGCATGAAGCTGGGCGTAAATCAGCTAAAGCTGGTAAGGCAACCGGAGAGGAGACATGTCGATGGGCCGATTTTGGCGGGCTATCGCATAAGAATAAACTGATGTCCGCATAAATCCGGTTCTGAGCCAAGCGTGAATACGGATGACGGGGGAAATGGATGGAATCCCCAGCATGTGCTGGTGATGGCAGGAAAAAACTGATGACGCTTCAGCTTTAATCTCGGAAGCGCGACAAAACCAACGGTTGCCAACTTCCGTCTTAGTCAGGAAATAACTACACCACTGTAGGTAGCCTCAGTAACCGAAAATTTCCCATAGAAGATAGGTAGACCAGACGGCCTAATTCTCGCTACTACATATTCTCTCTTCACCCTCGGTGAGAAGAAAAAATCTTCTTTTGTTCCAAGCCATCTTGGTCAAGCTGCCCAGAGTATTCCATATTCGTACGTGATCCGATTGCCGCTTTTCCCTGTTTGCTTCCGCTAGCACCGCATGCATAATGAACAGCACTGGCTAGCGACTCCACAGCCATTGCGGGCAGACCCAACTCACAGACAACGGCCCAATCGCTGAGCTTCAAACAGGAGAAATAGAGTTCTGTGTCAGGAGAATGCAGGGGCCTTGCCATCTGGGTGCCCGGAACCCACCCGCCTACGAACTGGCTCAGCGCTGAAGGTGAGGAGGGTGTGACCGAACCAAGGCACGTACCAATGCGTCGCCTCAAATAACTTGGACCCCCAAAGCCTATGACGGACTGCATCACTTGTTGGTACGGCTATCCCTGTCTTCTCCACCGCGGTCCAGGAACCCAGTAGCTTCCTCCCGCTAGCCTCGTGCCTCTCTGCCTCTGTTCGCTTGGGCATCATCGCAGACGACGCCGCGTAAATACACAATGTGAGTCGTGACGAGGGCAAGCCAGCCTGCTACCACTGCGCCTCAGGTGAGAGGGTCTGTGAGGGCTATGACAAGCTTCCATCAGATCGTCCGGCGTCGCCGCCCTTGACCTCAGCTGCTCATGCAGCTTCAACCCGCACAAAAGGCTCGCCGGTGTCCGACTCACCGGCCCAGCGACCTTCCATCGCTCTCGGCGCTGTCAACATGTCAACTTGACCATGTTTGAACTTCTCCGCTTTCGAATTGGGGAGGGCTGGCCATGACGCTCTCGACGGTTGCCATTCGGCACGTCATTGCGCTGACCCGCCAGAAGCTGTTACGGGCCGAGCGGGAGATGCTACTCCTGGCTGAAAATGCGCAGCACTCTGCAGGGCGACTTTTCGCATGAGGTCATGCACACCAGTCATGGTATCCAGCTAAATACATCTGTATTCCATCAATGGCGATCTTGGGAGAAGCATCGGACAACGGCGAAGCGTCTTGGTAGTATGTTGAATACGGATGCCATCGCAGACATCATTGTGCACTTTGGGCTACAGCTGTTGAACCGGATGAAGAACATTATTGTGTCGCTTTAGGATACGCCTAGTTCTCCAGCTAGATGCTCAAGTATCCCATTTGTCTCTTTTGCTTTCGCCTGCCACCAGTTCCGGTCATTCTTTCCCTCGCGTGTTGGTACATGGCAATAGACATGTTGAGTGAAGGCACAGCTCAGATCTGACAGCGACGTTGACGCTTCGCCTCACTTGCCCTTTATTATTATGCATATCGATCTGGATGCCAACTTTAGTATGGGGGGCTGGTCGTTGATGAATTCTACCGGTTTCCAAGATTATGCAGTTGAGGTCAAAGAGTCTCTGTATGTCCTTCCTACCAGCCCAAAACCATATACGAACGCGCGGCCTGTAGCAGAGGACAGAGGCCCTATTCCAGCAGTGCTACGACTGCCGCGCCTCAACTATACAGGGACTACATCTCGTTGAGCCTAGCTGTGCTGCGAGGATGTCTGAGATCTCGCACTTAAGCGGCTATGGCAAGATGTCGATTGTTTTGTAAGAAGATGCGTTGAGCTCTCCATCTCGCCAGCATGCATACTACTGTAACTGCATGGATTGTGATTTGAGACGCAGTAATCACTGGAGCAATAGTCAGGTTCTTTATTATGTGCCTGAGGGTCGAGCAAGAGTGACGTTCGAAACTTCACGTTGGGTGCGGGAATAGCCTGGCCTACATTGCGTGGCTTATTGTGAGTGGTCATGAACTTGAATAGTCCAGCTGCAAAGCGGCGGCTGTGGTCAAAATAAACAAGACACGGAAAAAATAGAGAAAGCTTCATTGGATCATTCGCTATTTCAAGTCCAAGACATACCACGAGAATCGAATCTGAGGGTAGCCTGTGATGTTCAAATGGCATGGTGGACGGATTCTGCAACGAGTGACGTTCAAGACTTGGCGAGGCTGACAGTGAAGGCGCGCCACACAGTATCCGCCACACACAGCATTTTGCAGCCACACTTTCCGAGCTACAACCACTTCAAGCATTCGGCCAACTAGACTTCATCGACAGTGCGCGGCGCAATCCAACAGTTGATCCGATTATCATCTCGTCCAGCATATCTCAAGCGACTCGGCCGATTCCGCGATGCGCTTCTCTTCGCTCTTCGGAGCGCTATGCGCCGCTACGGTAGCCACGGCCGCGCCGCGCACTGCCCACATCTACCTCCAACCCGTTGAGGGCGGCGGCAAGCCGAGCCCCTTGGCCGAAGTTGCTTACGATGTGGCCGTGCCATCTGCCGCTGAGGTGCTTACCTACGAGGCGCCAGACCTGCCGGACGGCACGTCAACAGTCCGGGTCGGCGTCTACGATGTAACATCCAAGGCCTGGTCCTCGGGGACGACGGTGGCGTCGGTCGACAACTTCAGCAAGGGTTTCGCGCCAAACTTCTTGATATCGGTAGACTCCCACGGCGCAGTAATTAGCACGACTCTCAAGGGCGTCCAGATCGACGCCGGCCACACGCGGGACTTTGGGCCCCAGGTTGTGCTGCTCCCGGAGACGCGCGGGACGCAACCGGCGCTCAACAAGCCCGTGGTGCTGAACCCCGAGGGGAAGAGGGAGGAACCTCAGGAGAAGACTCTGTTTCAAAAGTATGTGTTGTCTACAATGCCTGGTGATAAGAAAACGGCATGCTAACGTTGGCTCCAAGGTACTGGTGGGTGCTTGCGATTGTGGTGTTCATTGCCGTGAGCGGCGGCGGTGATAAATAATTAGACGATCACCTTACGTTCGGATGCATAATACCTACTCGAAGCACTGCTTTTTACATTCTTTTCACTGACTCTTTGCTGTGGTCTTTCCTGTGAATGTTTGGTCTGACGATTAGAGTGGTCTGACCATGCCCTGCCGGTCGTCCAACGACAAAACTGCCCGATTCTGCAGATGATCCACGCCCTGCAAATCGTGATCCGGGCTTTCTTTTCTCAGCAATAGCCTTTATATATTACAGATTACTGCAGCAACTTATAGCCATTAGGTGTCCCGCATGGAACTGAAGGGAGCCGTTGCGTCACGTGCAGCTGGAGCCTCAGCAGTTTTTATCCCAACTCGGATTAGCGCCGTTGCTACGCAGATGGAAGCACGAAACAGATGCGCTTCTAGGCGAGCACTTAAAACCCATGGACCCAGGCGCATTTCGCGTTTGATCCCTCTAACAACTCTTTCAATTTGCCTATTGAAGTGCAATTGCCAACTTACGTTTTCTCTTTCAATTTGCCTATTGAAGTGCAATTGCCAACTTACGTTTTCAATCTGCAAGACCCTTTGTCTTTTCTGAACATACACCAGCTCTTCACTCAACATGTCGGACGGTGTCACCACGCAGCACGATTCCGCCACCGGCAGCTTCGCCGAGAGCAAGGGCAAGGGCAAGGCCGCTGAGCGCGTGAACGATGATGCCCAGATGGATGAGGATGATGATAACGAGGACGAGGATGAGGATGAGGATGATGAGAATGAGGATGACTTTGAGGAAGAGGTGAGCACATTCATTAGAATCGTCATGCTCAGAAAAAGCGCTAACTCGCCACAGAACGAAGGAGGTAAGATTGAATGACCGCCACTTCGCGACAAGCGAAATTCCGAAACCACGATGCTAAAGCCAACTTCGCCATAGACGAAATTGAGGACGGCGCCGACGAGGTCGACTTAGACAACATTGTTGAGGGCGGTCGCCGGACCCGCGGCGCCAAGATTGACTTTGCCAAAGCTGCCGCCGAGAACCCCGTCGACGACGAGGACGACGAAGATGATGAGGACTTTGAGCCCCCCGCTCAGGACACGGAGATGTCTGGTTAAATGTTAAGGAAGATTTTTCTACCTGGAGTAGCCAGAGGAACATGCAAAGAAGAAACCCAAAACGGAAATGGTGACGAGTTATGATGGCGGTGTGCCAGCCTACTTGGGCATGGAGGGGCATGGTTTTTGCATTACACACGGTGCACAAAAAAAAGAATGCACGGTCAGGACGGCTTCTTTGGTTGTCAAAAACAAACTATCTCATCGAGCGAACTAAATTTGCTATTATTTGGACACTTTCGGACAGTAGGATGGTCATATGCTACCATACAGACACTGGCGGCAATGTGAGAAAAACCTGCACGGAAAGTGACAGCCGCCCACCTGCCTTTTACGCTGTTAAACTTTCATGCACTCAAGAGTAATCAGCGCTTTCAAGAAACATCACACTGTCGGGATTTCAGAGCGATTATAAGCAGTTGATTGCATTTTGAAAAGATGGCCAGTAGTTTGTACGAATCCGAGTATATTCCATGGCGCGTACCATGGGACAAACAGCCAAGGCGCGATAACGGCAAAGACAGCAGCAACTGCTATGACTACCGTCTACTTCGAGTGACTTCGATGAGCAGCAGTCTTGGTAAAGGTACCTGGGGAATCACCATTATTCGCATCGACTACAAAGCGCCCCAACAGCAGCTGCTTAACGCGCTTGCCTGTGTCAACGACGCGATACAGAGAGATTTGGGGGCCAGGTGGTCATATCCACATAGACGAGACAGCATGCTGCTTGATGGCATAATACCAACTGAAGTCTGGCCGCTGAAGTTACTCGAAGCAGGCGCTGTACGATCCGCTGACGAACTGTTTGCCCGCTACTCTCTAGAGCTCCTAAGCAACTACAATGGTCTCAACGAAGCGTGTCTCGACACCATACGCAGCAAATTTCAAGACTGGATAGTCCGAATGCAAGGGAATCCACAAGGCGGTGATATGCGCTATGTTTTTGGCATCATTCTCGACGCCGACACGATACAACAGCTTCACGGCATCTGGTGTCAGCGCTCTAGGGTAGCGGCCACCCAGACGCGAGTGCAGGTCCGTGTACTGGACGCGGTCCCCGGCGACGAGTGCAACAGTGTGTACAAAGTTTACCTGCGCGGAGCACATGGCCTGGTAAATTTCTCGTTCGCGCGTAGCTTGAGCCGGCAACCGTTGGAAGTGATGCTGAGCAGGCCGCGCTCCGGTGATGATGGCGGGATGTGGTGTTTTGGGCCGCTGGAACCAGCGCGACAAGTGGACGAGGCAAGCCACAAAGAGACCCTACGTAGAGGCAAAAACCGACTGGGCAGAGCAAAAGGTTGGAAGAAGGGCGGCAAAAGCTAGACTTGAGTTTTGCTTCAGGTTCGGATCTTGGGGCGCTGGGATGGACTAAATGACTTGCAGGAAAGCATCTTGTGGTTTTTATTTATTATGCTGCTTGTACAGTGACGACTTGCGAAAGCTTACAGGGAAAAATAAAACATACAGCTCTTCAAGATGCCAATAGGAGATATAGTCCATGATGTGTCCCTAAACAGAATGTCTAGTCTTTTGGTACTGACGTGCCAACGCCACATGTGGCGACGCCGTGGAGGTTGGAGATGCCACCTGTTGTTACGCTGACTTGGCCTAGATGCTGCGCACGCATCAGCGACTTGCTACCCCGGGCCAGGGATCCATTAAAGGGGAGGGGGGCGCCGCCAAATCCAGCGATAAGGCGCCGATTAATTTTCGAAACTTTGAATCCCGTTGATTTATTTCCCTGCTAATTTTTTGTTTCATCTTCCTGTTGGATGCTCCTCATTTTGACTTTTCTGTGATACTTTCTTCACAGTCGCCCAACACCATGGCGCAAAGGTACGAGCGCATACGATGTGTTTCTGAGAGCTGTCCCGTTTGCAAAAGGGATCCAAGCGCGTCATTGCCCAGCCCACGGCCTGCCGTGCTTCGACTTCCAACACAGACGACGGAGATCTAGATGCCGGCCCCCTTTTACGACACGGACGAAAAAAAGACTAACATTGCAAACTACAGCAGGTTCGGCGGCCTTCACCAGCGCGACTCCCGCAGCGCCCTCTTCGAAGGCTACTCCGGCGGCGATTCCAACAGACGAGGCGGCAGCCCAGCGGGCGGCTACGGATACCACAGCAACAGCAACACCGGCAGTCCGTCGCCCTACAACAGTTACAGCGCCTACGGCAACCCGAATATCGGTCCAGGAGGCGGCGGCGGCGGCCCGCCGGGAGGGTATCGGTCGGCGACGCCCAACCAGAAGGGCCAGTACAGCGACACGGTGCTCAACGAGCTCGAGAGCCAGAATGATGCGCAGGTCGCGGGGATTCTGGGCAAGGTGCGGACGCTGAAAGATGTAAGTTTCTGGAATTCAGCGAGCAACCGTGCGAGAAGCGAAAAAAAAAAAAAGATGGGAAAGAGAGGGCTAACGAGAGTTTCTGGAGAACAGATGACGGTGGCGATTGGCGACGAAATTCGAGACTCTTCTGCGCTCGCGGAAAAGATGAATGATACTTTTGATCAAACGAGGCTACGGCTGCGCGGCACCATGAACAGGATGCTACTCATGGCACAGCGCTCGGGCATACCATGGAAGGTCTGGCTGCTATTCTTCCTGGCCGTCATTTTGATCTTTACCTATGTCTGGCTGTTCTAGACATGATCTAGGGCAGGAGGCCAAAATAAGAACGAACGAGGCGCTACAAGACGAGCGACATTGAGATGGTAACAGGGCGACCTGTGGCTACAAACGATGACGGCCTGATATATTGATAAAAGAAAAAACAGAGCAAGCCAACATGAGGACGGTGAGAGGGGAAAACAAAAAGTAGAGGGACTTACGGAAAATCTATTTTCTGCATCATGCTCTTTTACGGCGTTATGGGACGTTTCTTCTGTCTTTAAAAATATTTGTCTGACTACAAAGCACCATTGGGAGGAGCCTTGCTTTATTATATGGTGGATACATGTTTTTTTCAACAATAATAATGAGGAAAAACGAAAATCACATTCCTACACACATGGCCATGTTGTATCTGTTGGAACCGTAATTTGGTATGCTAAACTGCCGTCGTTGGGGGTGGGTATCAAATAAATACAGAGACAAAAGCCCAACCATCAACCGCGCATGTTGCGACGGCCTTGCGCGGGGCTGCTATCCATGAAGCTGCTCTCATCCTGCGACAAGAAGGCGCTCAGATCCATGCTGGAACGCGGGCCTCTCGGCGTCGCTCCCGCATTGCTGCGTCTATGCGGCTGTCCGCGCAGCGTCGGGCTCTGCGGCGGCCTCAGTGGCGCGGCCCGCGGCGCAAAGCCAAAGCCCTCCTCCTCCTCCTCCTCCTCTGAACTCTCCCTGTCGTGGTGGTGGTGGTGGTTATTGTCGTCGCTCGATAGCGCGGCGTCCGAGTCTGTGTGCTCGTAGCCCGCATCGTATTCTTCCTCCTCGGCCGAGGGAATGTCGTCGTCGAGATTCGCGTCCATGCCCAGGTCCACGTCGCCGCCGTCGTCCAGCAGCGAGCTTGGCGCAAAATCCTCCTCGTCTAGCATGTGGCCCTGCCCGAGGGCGTCGAGCTCCTCATCGCCGCCACCGTACATGTCGTCGCCGTCTGGGTCGCCGCGAACAAGCGCCTCCCGGAACGCGTCGTCCGTCATGCGCATGCGCGCAGCCATAAGGTCGTTGCGGCGCTCTTCCCGCAGCGCTTCCTCTGCGGCGCTCACGTCCGCTACGTTGTCCTCTTCGTCCTCATCTTCTTCCTCTTCGCTGTCGCTGCCGCCGCCGAGTGCAAACTCATCATCCGCGTCGGGAATCTCCTCGTCCAAATCCTGCGCGCCGTCGAGCTGCACGTCGTCCATGGCGTCTTCGCCTCCGCCGGCCGCTTCGGCTTCAGCGTCGGCGAGTTCCTGTGCTAGCTGCTCCCTGCGCATGGCCTCTTGATGCTCTTCCTGCTCGCGCTTCTCCTCTCGCATCTGGTGCAGCGTTTTGGGGAGCCCAGGAGGCCTCAGCCACGTGCTGCCATAGTTTTGTATGCCGCTGCGACGTCGTTGCATGTAGGCCTCGTCGGCGGCAAGACGTGCCAATGCCGTTCGTTCGATAATATGGCCACGCTGCCGTTGATGAGGACCATTCGGGCCATGAGGGTGGTGGTTATGGGCAGCGTCGCCGCCGCCGCCTTCTGGGCCGTCGGGCAGGCCGCCGAGAATGGGCGCGCGCGAGGACGTGTACCACAGCGAGTGTGACTGGAGTACATTAGCAGGCGTGAAAGAGGGGATATGGTGAGGGTAAAGATAATGTACATACGTCTCTCGGGGTAAAGTCTGGTAAAGTTGCAAACATGATGAATTGATGCCCATAAGGTGCTGTCTGGAGCTGGTAGCTTGCCTGATGCTGCACACAGCTTTGGCTCAAGTAAACAAGCCCACTGCAGGTACTGCGGGGCCACTGAACCGACTTCCTCACCGTCCGCCCTCAATAGGTAGGTATTCTTCGTCAGCAAAGCAACGACAAGTAGGTTTTTCTTAAAACTAAAAGAATCGCCTCAAGGATGGATCGTGAGAGACTCCAAAGCTTTTAAATACCCCCCGACCATGACCCTGCAGCGCTTCGAAATTTTACCACTCCGTCTACTACGCGGCTACTGGCGAATAACGTTGGATTAGACACAATTTCGCGGCACAATCATAATTTCACCGATTCCAGTTCTTCGTGTGCTATTGACACCGATTACAGTAGCTGAGTTTGATTCTCGAGCATTTCCACTTTTAGTCTGGAGGTCGTGACTTTTCAGCCTGCAAAGACGCTGCATTTCGGCCGTGGCTTGCTATCATGCCGAGTGTCTGGAGCTTGTTGTTTTGCTGACGACTCATTAATTTGCAAACAGCACTCAGACCAAACTCACTGGTCCAAGGAATGTGCTGCGGCACTTGAGCCAGAACAGTGACACTATAACTGCGAATATGCCAAGCACCACGCACACGTAGTCTGCCGTCTTCTGTTAGTTTCGGCAAATGTCGCAGCTGGGAAAATAGACCTACTCATGTCATCACTCGTCACTGGGAGTGTCGCAGGAAAACAGAAAAACTAGTCCAGTCAGCTAGCTTCTTTGTCTGGGTGCACAGCACAGATTTGACTTACAATTGATGTGACTGTGAGGAATAGCACAGAGACGTAGTTCACGACTATGCCGAGACTCTGCGGAAAACGAAACTCTTTCGTCGATCGAGCTGCATTCAGCAATCGGCGACCTCGAATCAAGACGATAATGGTGGGTGCTGCGTATGACACGTTGAGCAGAATGACGAGAGACGCTACATAGGCACTGAACGCAACTCTTGGGCCCAAGTATAAAAGCCCAAAACAGACGTTGAAGCCGTAGCAAAGAAGAATCGGCCGAAGGGGAACGTCGAGGTGCGGCGTAATGTGAGAGAAAAAGTCATGGAATATAATGCCGCGATCGCGTGCCATGGCGAATAGCAGCCGACTGACGCTGGTAATGCTTGCACTTGAGCCATTGATGAAGCATACGCTAATCATCAAGCTGATAATGGAAGCGGCGGCCCGACTTTGCGTAGCGCGAAGAACCATAGCTACTATAGGCATGTTGCCAGGAGCTGTTAGTACGCTGGTGGGATCTGTTAAGCAAAAGAGAATGACCAGAATAAACAGGAAACCCCTATTCTCCGTTGTTAGACACATAAGACGTCTATATTAGTCAAATCTGCTGACTTACGTCAGACCACCCACGGCAACAGTATATATCAACGCTCGCGGCGCGTCTCTTCTCGGGTTCGGCATCTCCTCCGTCATGTGCAGCACCACGTCAAATCCGGTGAGGGAGAGCGCCGACTGAACAAGACCGAGAATCCAAGCCACTCCATCGGGCCAATTGGTTTCATTCTTGAACTTGGTAAAGGCGTATTTGGCATCAGTCTTGGCAGACTTGACCAAGAGGACGATGCTGGTGACCACGACACCAAGGATTGACCAGTACACTGATGGTCAGCGGGCTTCCCAAAGGGACGTGTGAAAAGAATCTTACAAGCTCCTGTATTCCACTTCCCCAGGATATTGTTTCCCCAGATATTGATTGCCGTCGTGGTTGTCAAAACGACCAAGAAAATGCCGTATGTGCGCGCGGCAGTTATCTGGTACGAGTCGTTCGAGGCGACGACGATGGCGGCAGAAATAAATTGTGCTACCAATATTAGATCTTTCACGTGAAAGTGTAGAAGATGAATTTACCAGCAAAATAGCCTTGCACAGTGACCACTATCAACCAGCCAGCGATATTTGTCCAACCGACGAAGAAGCTCTATAGACCAATATTGGTTAGGAGTTGGGATTTGTTGTGTATGTGTTCTGCTTACCACTGGCTTACGCCATTTTTCTGTACACAATGCAAAAACGTAATGATACTGACCGCCGGCCGTCGGCCAGATGGCAGCTAACTCGCCCAGGCTAGCAGCCACACAAAAGCTGCATACGAGACAGAGGAGAAAGCCGTAAAGAAAGGCGACAGAGCCACCCGACGGCAGTATAAGTCCAATAGACCCCGCCAGAGCAATCCATGTACTATTATAGCCATATAAGTAACTGTACCATGCATTCGAAGAAAAGTTTACCTACTTTAGAATGGAAAATGCCATTGCGAGCGTCGACAGAGTCGAAAGTCGCTGCTGTAGGGATCCATGGCGTAGGCCTGCAGAGCGTGTGCTTGTAGAGTGTGATGCTTGAGTCATGATGCTCTCGAGGGAGAGAAGGAGAGTTTAGAGTGAGAGCGTAGATACGGAATCAATTGACGTCCACGAAGTCTAGGAGGGATGAGGCAACAGTGGCAGACTGTGATGAAAAATGAGACAGGTCAACTCAAGGCTTGCTTGCTTTTTCTGCTAGGTTGCAGTCTTGAGGTCTCAGTTGCACCAGCCCTCGAGACCAATAAATGCTGGGCATGTACAACCTGACTCTGCATGCGAATTGTCGCTGCGCAGTCGCACTGCATGATGCATCGGCGATTTCAAAGAGCCACACGAAAGGGTAGCTCGAAATTGACTGCTTGCCCCAGAGTCTTCGGACACCAACGATATGAGCCGGTTGAACGAACTAGTTAGTGCAAGGTTAGCAAGGCTTCTATATTAGAGACCTTCATTCCCCAGCATCTTGGATCGTTCTGATGGGGTACCCCGCCTACCCTCAGGGTCCGCCTCACGGAAAGAAACCGCGAGGAATCATGGGAACTAATCTTCGAGACAAGGATAGGAACATTTCTAGAGACATATAGTTAAATTGAGAATATTGGTTGCGCAATGCCGACGCTGCTTCGCCGTTGTCTCACTGGTGGGCACTGGGCATCGGCTCCTACTCGGGCGATTGATCTCAGAAAATTGCCCATTAGGGAAAGGCCTAGAACATTGGCATCCGAGTATGGTATATATATGAGAAAAGCTGCGCCCAAGACAAAAATGATCAAGCCGTTGCGGATCCTCTCCTTTGCGTGGTATATAGGCTCGACCCTGACCAAGATTCGGTAGACACCCAGCCAGCTCGTAGCCAACTAGTAACTACAAGCCAGTGCCTTGCGCGTTTTACTGAGCCAAAGTCATGACATCCAAGGACGGTTTCTCATGGACCAAAGCTGATGGCCTTCGACCTGGTATTCCTTGTATTGGAGCCATTCAACCGTCGAGCAATGTCAAATCGACAGATGGCGAGTTTGATGTCATTGTTGTTGGGGCTGGATATGCGGGCCTCACCGCCGCGCGCGACACCAGCGTAGCAGGTATGCTTGACAAGAACAAGTCCCGAGGCTCATCAGAAGAACTAATCAGCTTCTCAGGTCTCAAAGTATTGCTCCTGGAAGCGCGCGATCGCATCGGTGGCCGCTCGTGGTCCTCCAACATTGATGGCTACCCGTACGAAATGGGCGGTACGTGGGTGTACTGGGGCCAAGCCACCATCTGGCGAGAAATTGCGCGATACGGTATGCAGGACGAGTTGGAGAGCTCATACGACTTTTCACGCGGTATCAACCGATTTCTTCTTGCCAGCGCCGAGGGCACGCAGTCATTTACACACGATGAAGAGGTAACTACCCGCTTCCCCCCCCCGGGTCGACAATACTGAGTGGAGTGAGCATGGACAAGAGCTAAATGTAGAAACTTACAATGTACTCGGTAGAACGTGTTGATGCAGACATGTCTGTCAAAATTCTTCAACGTCGACGGTAAAGACGGCCGTGATGCCCTCCCCATGCCGCACAGCGCCCACCTCACGCCTTCCGACCGCCGCTTTGACAACATGTCCGTAGCCGAGCGCTTGGTGGAAATCCAGCATAACCTGACGCCCAACGAGCGTCTTTGCCTCGAGGGCTTCGTGCTTCTCTGCAGCGGTGCCACGCTCGCCACCACCAGCTTTTACGAGATGCTGCACTGGTGGGCGCTGAGCGGGTACACATACGAGGGGTGCGTCAACCACCTCGTGCGCTTCAAGTTTCGGGGCGGCCAGTCGTCTTTTGCCGTACGCTTCTTCCAAGAGGCACTGGCTACGGGAAACCTGTCGTATGCCTTGAGTCAGCCTGTGGCGTCGGTCGAGGATGGTGCGCACAAGATCACAGTGACAACGAGGAGCGGGCAGGCGTTTACAGCCAAGTACATGATTTCGGCGGTGCCGCTCAATGTGTTGAGCAATGTGGCGTTTAATCCGCCCTTGAAAGAGGGTAAGGCGACGGCAGCAAAGATAGGTCATGTGAACCAGACAATCAAAGTGCATGCAGAGATTCTCGATCGGGACTTGCGCTCCTTCACAGGGATCAGCTATCCACACAACGGCTTGATATACGGTTTTGGTGATGGTGAGACGCCGGTGGGAAATACGCATGTCGTGGCGTTTGGTGGCCAGCACAAGCACTTTCACCCAGAAGACGACATCCATCGCACCATTTCCGAGTTTCATGGGTTCACGCCAATGCAGGTTGAGCGAGTTGTAAGTAGAACCGCCCACCGGTGTCTATATTGACTGCACAAGTGCTGAGCAAAGCCGCAGGTCTTCCATAACTGGTCTCGCGACGAATTCTCCGAAGGCGCATGGTAAGAGCGCACGCTGTTCTCTGTGTAGAACATTGAACTGATCCATTCGGTACAGGTTCTTTCCCGCGCCGGGCCTGCTGGCATCTCACTTTGAGGAACTCCGAGCTCGCCAGGGCAACATCTTCTTTGCCAGCTCCGACTGGGCATCTGGCTGGCGCAGTTTTATTGACGGCGCGATTGAAGAGGGCACCAGAGCCGCTGCCAGCGTACGAGCCGATTTGATTGGCCAGTCGAAGAACTAATCTTTGCACGGCCGAGTCATTACGTGGTAGTTAGAGGCTGACAAATGTCTCTATATTTTCGTATATTATTGATGCATTAAATCAAGCGCTAATACCGACCCAACAATGAAATGACAAGTACGCTACTTACAAAAATATGTCCTGTTTACATGATCAAGACCTGTCGTTCCCGTGTGACAACATCTGTCCAGCTCGTGGTGTCGCCCTTGTTCCATATGTACTCGAGCGTATTGAGCGCGACGGGAATGCTGCCAAATCGAGTATTGGAGAATAATTGCTTTAACCGGCTAGCGAAGAATTGGCGGTGTTCTGGTAGCGTACTCTCGGCGGCGGCGATAAAGAATGGCCATACGAGTGCGTGACTGCCGTCAGTTCCTAGATCCATGGTAATGACTGTCTGGCGCATCCGCTCGACCGAGGCTCTGGAGGATTCGAGTGTCGTCGAATTCAAAGCTCTATTTTCAAAGATTTGAGACCCTTGCTTGATGACTTCAGTCATTGAGTCAATGAAAACTTGCTGCTCCGGCGTAGAGGGACAGTACGACATGAACGAGAGATAGTCGGCAGATCGTCGGCGCAACATGTCCAATCCCTTTTGCGGACTTGAAAGGGGAGATCCAAATAATTCAAACCTAAGAGAGAGTATTAGTCACGACGGTGCGAACTGTGAATCAGTGCGGGACCTACATTTGTGTTTGTTGTTTAACGAATTGCTTGACATTGTCGGGCAGCGACTTGTCTGATAATGCTGCTTGTGACAGTTGTGATAACAAATCGAGGAGATGTACGTAATTCTTCGAGCCCGTGATGGTGTCACCCACTAATAGCACGAGAATTATCACCCAGTTGGAGAGATTGAAGAATTGATCCGGGTTCGGGTTGAGCGCAGACTGCCGTAGCTGAGAGAGCACCCGTTGTTGACTCAGCTCTGCCTTCATTCGAAGAGATGGCACTACTTGTGAAAGGTGAAATGCGGATACAACGCTGACCGCTTGTGAAACCAAAGGATCTTGTGTGGCAAGGGGCAGAATTATCTGTCGATAGCCGTTGTCTTGGAAGTCAAGGACGACCATCTTCGACGCGATGAAATTTGAGACTGTGTACAATTAGTCTTTTAAAAGGGATCACCAGCGCAGAGATACCACATACAATGATCAAAGAAGGATCTCGAGTTTGAAGATATGCTCTGAATGGTGGTACTTGGCCCGTATGGCCAGGGCTCCCGTCTGGTCGACGATCTGTGCACCACCAGGCTATCTCCAGTCTGACCCATCGGCGAAATGTGATCTCTTGCTTTCACATCGTGATCTCGCGCTTCATCTGTCGGCGAGCTGGTAGAGGAAGAGGGTGATGCTGATGACCGATGTGCTGGCGTGTCGGCGAGCGCGCTGGAATCGAGGTCTTGTTCCATCTTGGGAGTCACAAGCGCTGCGTCTGGTGTCGCTTTCGGGCTTGGGCCCGGTACGAGTTCTGGATCTACCCAAAGGTATTGCTTTCTCCAAGATGTGGTTGAGGGCGGCGTCGTTGTGTCTACGGCCGACATACGAGGCTTTGAGGTCTTGCTGACGCCGGCGCTTTCGGCAAATCCCTCGTTCGAGGTCACGGCCGCCAGGCTAGCTTTTACTCTGGTGGCATTGGGTCTTTTGCGCATATAAGGGCTGAAGCGGCACTCGATGCCCTGGCCGGAGCACTTGATGCCCTTTTTCCGACATTTGAAGCATTCGGGCTCAGCCTTGTCGCAAATGACGCGGCGCGTCCGACACTCGAGACAACCTGGAGGGGGCAGTTAGTACATATTTGCAACTTGAAGCAAGATGATGCGCCGGTGTTCTCACCGTTATTCCTCTTGGCAAGCGACATGTCGGCGTGAGCAAAGTTCCAACGTCTGGAATCGGATCGAATCGTTACGACATGCCACGGCGAGAGAGGCAGCCGCGAAGGGCTTCACTAGCGAGAGAATTGGAATACGGAATGGTGCGATATTTAAACTAGATTCTCTGTCCTCGACTTCGAGGGCCAAGCTGCGGAGGATGCAAAAGAATCGAGAGGTGAAAATGCAGGCTCTCTGGTTGATGCACAGAGGAGTGCGGGGCAGCTGCTCATTTAGGCAAAGGAGGGGGGGGGGGGGGTTGATAGTGGCTGCAGTGTTGAAGATAACCTATAACGGCAACAACGTGGTAAATACTGTCCGGTAGAAAGCGGACTCGATAGAAACGCGTTGATCTTGTTTTCAATAACTTGTCTCCAAGGAAAAGAGAATAATGTCACCTTTCATCTGGTGAGTCAAGATTGTGCCCATCTTATCTGGGAGACCTGGCCGTGATTGAGCACAGTCTAGCTGCTCGGGAAAAAGCACGAGCTAACCAATATTCCAAACATATCCTCAACAACGCAGCTGATAAATCTTTGGCATCAAGGAGAGTGAACAGAATGAGAGTGCGACGCAAAATTTGACTTGGCAGACTTCAGTGCCGCGTCAGGCCGCTGAGACCAGTCAAAGCCTTGATTAGTCTGCAGTCATGGTAAATGATTACTAGACGACGACGACCCAGGAAGCCTACCATCCGATACAAAGATCTGAGCCCGTCGTGCTTGTATTCAAACGCGGTTGATCAAACCAATAATTGCAAGCCGAGGAGTCAATACCACATTGCCTCAATCTGTCGAAGCTCCTAAGGGAGCCTGTAGAGAGTCAAAAGATCCCATTGATACGTACATGATAAGCGAGGCTGCGAAAGCACAGTCTTATAAGCAGAGTTTTATAATTCATAGATACGCCTTATCGTGCATCTTGACATGGCAAGTCTGTCCCAGAAAATTGGAACCCGGCACCAAAAGCATAGACAGGTGAAGATCAAGGTTATCGAGGTGCAACTTGAACCCTACACAAAGTAGATAAGGTTGCGGCAGGCTTGTGGTGCAATCGCCCATGTCTTAACGGTCGCTAGATTCCCCGCGCGCATGGTGCGCCTACTGCACCCTTATTAGTCCCATGTCTTGAGAAGCCAATCGACGAGCTGATGAAAATTTTCATGTGAGTAGACTTGATATTCAACATCTATATATCCTGCTATCGTGGATGAAGGGTTCAAGTTTGCGTCCGCTCAAGAAATTGCAGTTTTGGCATGGCTTCACCATGTCGGGCGAATGCGGAAGCACGGCGACCTTGCCACACAAAACGGCAGCCGGCGCCAAACTATTGATCGGTGGGCCGAGAGAAATGGTAACTTGATCGAAGTGAGTGTACGGATTACTAGCAAGATTGCTTTGTAACGCCAATTCAAACAGTATGGGGAAACGGACTGCTTTTGGCTGCCACCCGCTTTTGGCCACCACCCTTTTGGCCACCCCCCTTCTGACCACCACCCAGCTTGCCGCCCCCCCCGATGTCGGTAGACGCTAATATTTAGGCGGCGGCGCAAAAAGTCTTATCTATCAAAGGAATGGGCTGAAAGCAAACGAACGGTGCCCTCTTTTTCTGCAATACTGTTGATCTACCCTTGTTGGTACCTCGGTAAAACAGCAAGCTGGCCGTGCTGGCGCAGCCGTTTATGATCAGCCTGGCTGTAATGCTGCCAGCAAGTTGGCCGAGAACAACTGACGGCACTGCTGGCATAATGAGAGAAATTCCAGAAGAACCAGAAAGCTACTTTGCTGCGTTTCGAGTTTTGTGGCTCTCCGCAGCGCTCAAAGTTTGTCGCGACTCGCAACACAACCTCTACGTATTGATGGCTCTCGCCTTGAAGATCCTAGCGATGACCCGGTGCAATGGGGTTGGTCCGAGATAAGGACAGCACAAGCCTCGTGCCTCATGATTGGCCAGCCGGTAGTTAGTGTAAGAGTTTGCGGGCGACTGTGGCGGCGCGCCCATATGTACACTTATCAGCGCCTCCCTTTCAATCAACTCACTCTTTTGTGTCAATGGCTCCAAAAAGTTGCATGGAAAAAGTCGCGCATCAGCGGGGTAGTTTTTTGAAAATTACTTGACGCTCCCAGCCAGTTGTTTGCCCTTCGTTATTGGTAGTCTCCGCTTACAGTCGCTTCAGCATCTTCATGGACATAGGAGCCAACTATTCGGCGGCGCCCGAGAAGCTGCCCTCGCGGAAATAAGCAACCTGCACAGATGAATCATGATCATGATGTGGCTGTTGCCAGGCCCCGTGGTTTGGAGTTCTGTTAAATAAATCTACAACAACCAGCCAAGCACTGTCACAAGCTCCAGCCTCTTTGCCCACTCAAACAGGCCATCGACCAGGATCCCAACCGCAGGTTGAAAATAGCAGGGTTTTGATTGGCAGAAGCTGCGGCGATGACGTACCAGCGCGTGGGCATGGCTTGAAGATGAGATTTTGCTGTGACCAAACCCCCGTCGCTCAGGGCCCTTGTGGGGTAGGCCATCTTGGCCATCTATTTAATTCTCGGCCATGTCTAGATTTGGGCATGGGGCTTGTTAATTTCTCATGGCTTGGTATCCATAGACTGAACAAAAAACGCCAGACTTTGGTGCTCATGCAGGGTCGGACAATCATAATGAATGCATGCCTGCATTGCCGATGAGCCCCGAGGTTATGAGCTATAACTACTTTGTAGGCTGGGGACCGTTAGAGGCGCTACTAGTTAAGATGGCGCAGCTATTCACATGTGGCAGGAAATTCAGTCGACGTATGTGAAAAGCAGGTTGCCCAAAGTAGCCACTGCTCGCCATGGCTGCAGAAAAGGCGGCTTGGGTTGTTCCTTGGGTTGTTCATTCAGCGAAATTGTGACGCAGCCTTGATGATGGACAATGGTACCAGTGTGCCAGTACAGCGTTGAGCGCACACCGAGGATGACGAGGTCGAAAGCTTGAGTTGGAGGGGTAGGGATTCATGGATGGGATACACGCCGAGTTGCCTCAGGCTCTCCAGGAGGGGTGCGGACGGAGGCGGGAAACTTTCGGGGAGAGATGTGCTGCAGAGTGCAGTAGCGTGTCGGAGAAGCACGAGACTAGTGAGGTGGTGGTGAGTAGTGTTCTCGGTAGTTGGGGGTTGTTTGAGGACTTCAAGGCATGGCCTAGCGAGCACGTCGGAATTTACAGTATTGACATTGTCCGAGAGGAAGGAGCAGAGAAGTTGACGAGATATATTCAAACCCGGTTAAAAGAAAATCCATTTTCATTCTCGAGGTGCCGTTAAGATGCTTGTCCGGCGGAATTCACAATGCAACCACTGACAACCGACGAAGAAACCTCTCCGTACATCGGAGCAACTGTTCATAAAAGGCAGGCAATGCGGCGGAAGGTTGTGTGGAGGGAAAATTCGTTCCAAGTAATCTGTAAAAAAAAGTCGCCTCACTTTGACCCTGGCCTTGGCTGACCCAGCGCGAAGCAGCCAGTTGTCTGACATGTGCTCCTGGAGAGCCCACCAGGGCGGAGCAACGCCTGGAGATGCGTCCGGCCCGGCTGCAAGATGGCGCTGGACTAACTAGTTAAAATAGGGCAGTACAGTGGCCACGCAGTCAGTGTAGCGCCTATATAAGACAGGCGTTAATAATAATAAGAGTGTCGTCCTAGGCGTCCACTATTCGTCTGTAGTGGTCTAGTCCTCTGCCCTCACCCACCAATACGGAGTGTCACAGATAAGCATCCTGACCACCCCTGCGGGCTATCCTGGGGCCGGGAAAAAAAGTTGGGTTGCCTCGTCTCATTCATAGCGTTGCCTTTGCCTCGCCTAGCCTGTTGCCGAGCGAGTAAGTAACCGACCAAGTTGTAACTAACTAAATAGTTAGCATGTTCTCGTTCTGGTGGGGAATGCTAATAAATGGCTTTTTTCTTGAGATTTGACCAGCCATGGCTAAATAACTCCATGTGCCCGCGCGGGCGTCGCCAACGAGGTTAGCCTTTGACAGCTGCCTACTGTAGGTGGCGTAGCAGCGAAGCTAATTGTCTCCAGTCCAGATGTGTTGGTGTTTTGGGAATGCCGGAGAGACACCATTGTTACCAGTAGACGTGAGCGATTCCGGAGTTGCCCATACATTCCCCATCTCATCCCGCTGACCGTAGGCTGTCCCGTATTAATACCGAACTGTCTGCCCATGTCCCCCTCCTTCTTTTTGGAATCCTCTTTCTTGCCATCTCTTTCTTTTTTTTCCATTCTCCTTCCCTGGCCGGAACCCCAATTGATTCCTCTGCAGCTCATAGCTCAGATTGCATAGCGTTTATTAGAGATCTACGACGACACACACCGATGCAATGTGAGTATTTGCGCGTGACTATGCTTCATTACCTTGTGCCTTTATTTATCCCACTTCCCCTCTCTGGTGTGTGCTGGCGCAATTGGTCGCATCTGGACTTTCAAAAGGAGGCAATGACGTCGCATCACTGCCAGTCCCCGTCCCGAAGAAGCCCTGCGACCGGGGTTCGTCCCGGGTTTGTGGTACCCGATCTATTATCAAAGGCGCCCGGAGAAAAAAGAGACCAGAAAGCACGACGCTCGAAAAACCCACAACAAGGAAATGTTGCAGCTCTTGCGGGCTATGTGAGAATTTCTGCAACGACAAGTGTTGTTTCGTGCCCTTTGGCGCAACAATGGCGGCGGCGACGACTAGCTACGGGGCATTGGTCGGCGGAGCAGCCCGGAAGAGGCCATATCGCAATGCCAAGCCCTAGCGAAAGCCACAAGGAACCCAGAGCAGCGCAAAGCCCACGAGGCAGCAAACAAGGCATCATTCTAGTTTGCAGTGCAGACCCGGACCGGGTGTCTGAGGAGACGGGTGCTTTCATTACGGCTGGGCGACCTTTGGCAGCACGCTGGATACCTATTATCCACCTATGAGCTGCAGCGAGTGAGCTGGCTGGTTTCAGCGCTTATTTCACTCGTTGAAGAGTGGCAATGGAGGGGCAGCACATGAGCTTGCCGCAGCAAACGTTCAATGCCGCTCGCCAGTTGCATGGGGAAATACGGTAGAGACCAACCAGAAGCCTCATGAAATCAAAACGACAAGGGCAAAAAAAAAAAAAAAAAAAAAAAAAAACCAAAAAAAAAAGAGGCAGTGATCCCTTATACTGCAGGCCAAAAGTTGCCTTCTCCCCCACTCTATCCTCGGCCCTGAACCGCCACTGGCGAAAGCTGCCTGTGCCTCTCCGCAAAAGTCTAAACTGGCGGCGCCACTCTCCAACTATGGCCTTTGACTTGGCATTACCGCACTGGGCGCTATATTCTCACAAGCTACGGATCCGTACAGCGCCTCGGAGGCTCTTGTACACGCCCCAAGCGACCTCACCGGCTTCAAGCACCAGTTGCCCGTCGGCTTCGGCATAAAGCTAGTCTCCTAGCTACCGCCCTGGAATCTCTGTCTTTTCATTCTGCCTCTCATTTCCTCTCATTTCCTCTCAATGTTTCTTACTCTCAATTCCCATGTCTCGTCGTAAATACTGACAAGCTCGACCAGATACCAAAACAGCCTTCTCAGCTGCCAACTCATTTCACAACGGCCGAAACACCTCTTGTACGCTTCCAGCGATAGGAGCGCTCCTACCAACACCCCAGACTTAGTCACAGTCAATCTCGCGAAACATTCGCCTAGCATGGGTCTGCTCGACGATTTCGACGACAGAAAAACCCATATTGAAGCCGAGCAGGAACAATACCACCCCTTTGAGTACCAGACCGAGAACAATGGCTCGTGGGCTGGTGCCTTGCCGGTGAAGCAGGGTCTCTACGACCCCTCCTTGGAAAAGGATGCATGCGGTGTCGGCTTTGCTTGGTGAGCTTTGATCAAGTATTCGTACTCATTATTTTACATGCTAACTCTGAGTAGCCACATCAAGGGCAAAGCTAGCCACAAAATCGTCAGTGATGGTAAGCAACTCTCACCACACAGTCGTCTACACCCTCGGTTTGCATCACAACTAACACAAGCATCAAGCACGCAATCTGCTTTGCAACATGACTCACCGAGGAGCCGTTGGCTCCGACGCCAGAGACGGCGACGGCGCCGGTGTCATGACCTCGATCCCCCACCGCTTCTTCATCAAAAACTTTGAAAAGGAGGAAAACATCAAGCTACCCCAGCTGGGCCAGTATGCCGTCGGCAACCTCTTCTTCAAGCCCGACGAGGAGACGTTTGAAGAGTCCAAGCGGCAGCTGGAAGACGTTGCCGAGTCCCTGGGCCTGCGCGTCCTCGGCTGGCGTCGCCCGCCTGTCGACTCGACTCTCCTCGGCCCCGCGGCCAAGTCGCGCGAGCCCATCATTGCCCAGCCGTTTGTCGTTCTCACCTCGGCCTACGGCACCGGAGTCGAGCCCGAGAATACGGACCCGGCGACCTTTGACGAGCGCCGCTTCGAGCGTCAGCTCTTTATCCTCCGCAAGCGTGCCACCCACACCATTGGCCTGCATAACTGGTTCTACATCTCCTCCCTCTCCAACAAGAACATTGTGTACAAGGGTCAGCTAGCCCCCGTCCAGGTCTACTCGTACTACCATGATCTTGTCAACGCCGACTACGAGGCGCACTTTGCCCTCGTCCACTCGCGTTTCTCCACCAATACCTTTCCGTCCTGGGATCGTGCCCAGCCGCTGCGCTGGGCCGCTCACAATGGCGAGATCAACACTCTGCGCGGCAACAAGAACTGGATGCGTGCCCGTGAGGGTGTTATGCAGTCCGACATCTTCAAGGAGGAGCTTGAGCAGCTGTACCCTGTGGTCGAGGACGGCGGCTCCGACTCGGCCGCTTTTGATAATGTGCTGGAGCTGTTGACCATCAACGGCGTCCTGTCCCTGCCCGAGGCCGTCATGCTCATGGTCCCCGAGGCCTGGCAGGGCAACGAGCACATGGATCCCAAGAAAGCTGCCTTTTACGAATGGGCAGCCTGCCAAATGGAGCCCTGGGACGGTCCCGCGCTCTTCACCTTTGCCGACGGTCGCTACTGCGGCGCCAACCTTGACCGCAACGGTCTGCGCCCGTGCCGCTTCTATGTCATGGACGACGACCGCATTATTTGCGCGTCCGAGGTCGGCACCATCCCCGTTGAGCCTGAGAGTGTCATCCAAAAAGGCCGTTTGCAGCCCGGACGCATGCTTCTCGTCGACACCCAGGCCGGCCGCATCATTGACGACAAGGAGCTGAAAGAGGCCGTCGCCAGCCGCCAAGACTTTCGCTCTTGGATCGACCGTGAACTCGTCACTATGCCCAAGGTGCTCGAGGAACTCGAGCCCAAGATGGATCTCGCGGCCAAGCCCGACGAGACGCTGCTCCAGGAGGACCCCATGCTACTCTCCTTTGGCTACACCCACGAGCAGGTTTCCCTGCTGCTCGCTCCCATGGCGGCTGACGAAAAGGAAGCGCTGGGTTCCATGGGCAACGATGCACCGCTGGCGTGCCTCACGCAGTCGCCCCGTCTGCTCTACGACTATTTTCGCCAGCTCTTTGCGCAGGTCACTAATCCGCCCATCGACCCCATTCGAGAATCCATTGTCATGTCGCTCGAGTGCTACGTCGGTCCGCAGGGCAACCTGCTCGAGATGGACGCCTCGCAGTGCGGCCGTCTCTTGCTGCCCAGCCCCATTCTGTCCATCCCCGAGTTCAACGCGCTCAACAAGCTGTCCACCATTCGCCCCGAGTGGACTGTGCGCACCATTGACCTGACTTTTCCCAAGTCTGAGGGTGTTGAGGGCTACATCAAGCACCTTGATGAGATTTGCGACGAGGCGACGGCTGCCATTGAGGCGCATGACCGCATCATTATACTCTCTGACCGCAACACCTCCAAGGACCGCGTTCCCGTCTCCGCGCTGCTTGCATCCGGCATGCTTCACCACCACCTTGTGAGCAACAAGTGGCGTTCTATGGTCGCCCTCATCGTAGAGACTGCTGAAGCTCGCGAGGTGCACCACATGTGCGTCCTGCTTGGTTACGGTGCTGATGCCATCAACCCTTACCTGGCCATTGAGTGCATCCTCAAGCTCAATCGCGAGAAACTCATCAAGAAGAAGCTGTCTGATGACACTCTGATTCACAATTACAAGCACTCCTGTGACGGCGGTATCCTCAAAGTCATGAGCAAAATGGGTATCTCGACCCTTGCTTCCTACAAGGGCGCTCAGATTTTCGAGGCGCTTGGTCTTGACGAGACAATTGTCGAGCGCTGCTTCCGCGGCACCGCGTCCCGCATCCAGGGCCTAACTTTTGATCTCCTTGCAGAGGATGCGTTTCGCTTTCACGAGCGTGGCTTCCCGTCGCGCTACACCGTTGACATCAAGGCGCTGCCCGAATCGGGCGAGTACCACTGGCGCGACGGTGGCGAGGCGCACGTCAACGATCCGACGTCGATTGCCAACATCCAAGATGCCGTGCGCACAAAGAATGACAAGTCCTACGAGGCCTACTCGCGCTCCGAGTACGAGCAAATCAAGAACTGCACCCTCCGCGGTCTGCTGGATTTCAAGTTTGAGGACTGCACACCGGTGCCCATTGACCAGGTCGAGCCTTGGACGGACATTGTGCGCCGGTTCTGCACCGGTGCCATGTCGTACGGTTCTATTTCCATGGAGTCGCACTCGACCCTCGCCGTGGCCATGAACCGCCTCGGCGGCAAGTCCAATACTGGCGAAGGTGGAGAGGATCCGGAGCGCTCTGAGCGCATGCCCAACGGCGACACGATGCGCTCCGCCATCAAGCAGGTGGCTTCCGGCCGTTTCGGTGTTACCTCTGCGTACCTTGCCGATTCTGACGAACTGCAGATCAAGATGGCGCAGGGTGCCAAACCTGGCGAGGGTGGCGAGCTTCCCGGCCACAAGGTGTCCAAGTCGATTGCCCGGACCCGGCACTCTACTCCCGGAGTGGGACTCATTTCTCCGCCGCCGCACCACGACATTTACTCGATTGAGGATCTGAAGCAGCTCATTTACGATCTCAAGTGCTCCAGCCCACGCTCACGAGTTTCCGTAAAGCTTGTGTCGGAGGTTGGAGTCGGTATTGTTGCATCTGGTGTCGCCAAGGCCAAGGCCGACCACATTCTCATCTCGGGCCACGACGGTGGTACTGGTGCCTCGCGCTGGACTGGAATCAAATATGCCGGTCTTCCATGGGAACTGGGCCTTGCCGAGACTCACCAGACGCTTGTTCTTAACGATCTCCGTGGCCGTGTTGTGGTGCAGACTGACGGTCAGCTCCGCACCGGCCGTGATATCGCCATCGCCTGTCTGCTGGGAGCCGAGGAATGGGGCTTCGCCACAGCTCCTCTTATTGCTATGGGATGCATCATGATGAGAAAATGCCATTGTATGTCTGGTTTCTATTTAACGGCTTCGTAACGACTTTGCTAACTTGTATTGTAGTGAATACGTGCCCTGTCGGCATCGCTACCCAAGATCCGGAGCTCCGCGCCAAGTTCCAGGGCACACCGGAACATGTCATCAACTTCTTTTACTACTTGGCGAATGAGCTCCGTGCCATTATGGCTCAGCTTGGCTTCCGAACCATCAACGAGATGGTTGGCCATGTTGAAGTGCTCAAGATGCGCGACGATCTTCGCACTAAAAAGACAGCCAACATTGACCTGTCCCTCCTGCTGACGCCCGCTCACAAGCTGCGTCCTGGTGTCGCTACTTTCAACGTCCGCAAGCAGGATCATAAGCTCTATGTCCGTCTGGATAACAAGCTCATCTCCGAGGCCGAGCTCACCCTGGATAAAGGCCTGCCCTCGCGCATCGAGTGTGATATTGTCAACACGGATCGTGCTATGGGCACTTCATTGTCCTACCAGATCTCCAAGCGCTACGGTGAGTCTGGTCTACCCATGGACACTGTTCATGTCAACATCAAGGGCTCCGCTGGTCAGTCCTTTGGTGCTTTCCTTGCTCCCGGTGTTACGCTGGAGCTGGAAGGCGACGCCAACGATTACGTCGGCAAGGGTCTATCCGGTGGTCGTCTCATCATCTACCCACCCCGCTCTGCTCAGTTCAAGGCGGAAGAGAATATCCTCATTGGCAATGTCTGCTTGTATGGTGCTACCACTGGTACCTGCTTCTTCCGTGGTGTTGCCGCCGAGCGTTTCGCTGTCCGTAATTCCGGCGCCACCGCTGTCGTCGAAGGGACCGGTGACCATGGCTGTGAGTACATGACTGGTGGTCGTGTGCTCATTCTCGGTAGCACTGGCCGCAACTTTGCCGCCGGCATGTCTGGTGGTATTGCTTACATTCTTGATGTCAACCGTGACTTCATGGGCAAGCTCAATACCGAGATGGTTGAAGCCGGACCTCTCGAGGACCCCGCTGAAATTGCCTACGTCCGCGGTCTCATCGAGGACCATCATCACTACACTGGGTCGGAGCTCGCCGCCCGCATCCTTGTAGACTTCAACCGCGCTCTGCCCCGCTTCATCAAGGTTCTTCCCGTCGATTATAAGCGCGTGATGGAGGAGGAGGCGGCCAAGGCGAAGGAGGCCAAACGTACCGAGTATAACCTGCCTGCCGTCGCCGGCGTTCCCTCGCATCCTAAAACTGAGGGTGAAAAGGCAGCCAAGCTGCAGGATCTCGAGGAGGCAATTGGCGACAATGCCGTGGAGAAGAAGCGAGCTCTGGTGCTGGACAAGACCCGTGGCTTCATGAAGTACTCGCGGCGCTCCGAAAAGTACCGCGCTGCATCTGCCCGCACCAAGGACTGGGCGGAACTCAGCTCGCGACTCAACGAGGATGAGCTCAAGTACCAATCTGCGCGCTGCATGGACTGTGGTGTTCCGTTTTGCCAGTCGGAGACGGGCTGCCCCATCTCCAACATTATCCCCAAGTGGAACGAGCTCGTTTTCCAGAACCAATGGAAGGATGCCCTCAACCGCCTGCTGATGACCAACAACTTCCCCGAGTTCACCGGCCGTGTCTGCCCAGCTCCCTGCGAAGGTGCTTGCGTTCTCGGCATCAATGAGGACCCTGTTGGTATCAAGTCTATCGAGTGTGCCATTATTGATCGTGGCTTTGAAATGGGTTGGATGGTGCCCCGCGTCCCCGAAGTACGCACCGGCAAGAAGGTAGCCATCATTGGTTCCGGCCCCGCCGGCCTTGCCGCCGCCGACCAGCTCAACCGCGCTGGCCATCTCGTTACCGTTTACGAGCGCGCTGATCGCCTCGGTGGTCTCCTCATGTACGGCATTCCCAACATGAAGCTCGACAAGCGCATCGTTAAGCGCCGCACCGACTTCATGGCGGACGAGGGTGTTATTTTCAAGACTGGTGTCGCCGTGGGTGAAGACGGTCACCCCAGCCTGGAGAAACTACGTGCCGACAATGACGCCGTCGTTATCGCTACCGGTGCCACCGTCGCGCGTGACTTGCCCATCAAAGGCCGCGAGCTCGAGGGCATCCACTTCGCCATGGAGTTTTTGCACAAGAACACCAAGTCGCTGCTGGATTCGGAGCTGGCGGACAACTCATACATCACGGCCAAAGACAAGCACGTCGTCGTCATTGGTGGAGGCGACACGGGCAATGACTGCATCGGCACGTCGGTTCGCCACGGCGCCAAGTCGGTGACCAACTTTGAGCTTCTGCCGCAGCCGCCCGACGAGCGCGCCCGCGATAACCCGTGGCCGCAGTGGCCGCGCATCTACCGCGTCGACTACGGCCACACCGAGGTACGTCAGCACACGGGCAAGGACCCGCGTGAGTACTGCATCATGTCGGAGGAATTTGAAGGCGATGGCAGCGGCAAGGTCAAGGGCATCAAGACCATTCGTGTCGAGTGGACCAAGAATCCGAGCGGCGGCTGGGACATGAAGAAGATGGACGGCTCGCAGCAGTTCTTCCCTGCGGACCTGGTGCTGCTCGCCATGGGCTTCCTGGGCCCCGAGGCCCGTGTTCTGGGCGAAGAGGTCGAGAAGGACGCGCGCAAGAATGTCAAGACGCCACCCGGAAAGTACTGCACGAATTTGGATGGTGTATTTGCGGCGGGCGATGCGCGTCGCGGACAGTCGCTGATTGTGTGGGGTATCAACGAGGGCCGCATGGCTGCCCGCGAGGTTGATTTGTTCCTGGAGCAAAACACCAACCTGCCTGTGACGGGTGGCCTAGTCAAGCGAAAGGCGACTGAGATTCTAGGCCGTGTTGCGACGACCAAGGTAGCTGCGTAGGTATGAAGTCTAAGGAAGACAAAAAGTATTAAAAGGCGAAAATAGCAGAAAAGTTCAGGCCAACGACGTTTTACACGTGGAAAAAAAAGAGGCTAGGTCAGCTTATTTGATACCCGCTCAAGTTTTACATGACAAATTTCTTTACTTTGACTCTGATGTTGCATTTGGGTATGAATCTCTTTCTACTAACTAAATGGTTGCTCTAATAACAGCTCCTGTGTGAGAATATGCTTATTGCAAGTATATATTGTATGGTCTGTAGTACTCGCGGTTTCCAAGGAGCTGACTATTGACATGACATTGTTCTAGATTTGCGTATCGAGGCGGTATATTTTCCGCAAGTTGCAACCTGTGAATGCTTCAAGGCGTCCATGTTTACAGAGTGGGAGCCGCGTTAACAGTGGTTGTGACGGTCGTGGTCTATGCGAATATGTCAGTATACACCCCAACTATGCCCAAAGCCTGGTATTGGATTCAGAACAAGGAAGGGGACCTTACAGGTGTAATCGTGACTGCGTCGCCGGGGATGCCCCAGCACGAGCAGGCGCTAGCATAGCGGACAGTGCCCGAGCAGGCAGAAGCGTACCACGGAGGGGCAACAGTAGAGGTAATGGTCCTAGTATAACAGAGTGTTAGGCAAGTAAGATACGCGTCAATGTGTTGGTGAAGATGAGATTACACAGCCGGTGCGGTAACAGTCTTTTGCATAAAGCGACTGCAATCGCCTTGGGCGAGAGAGACAAAGTCATCACCGCGCCGGGTGCCAGTGACAGCTCTGGCGCAGTTATCGGCATTACACTCAGTAGCGAGAGCAGAAGGCAACAGGGCCAAAGCAAGGAATCCAAGGCGATTCATTATGAATAGAAGTAGAAGATGTGTTTCTAAGAAAGGGCCCCCCTTTTGTCAAGTTTTGAACTACTCGGTAATTTAGGCAAGGAAAGCTCAATTATATATGTAATGTAATAGAAGCAGAAGGCTTTTGCGCGTCACTTACACAAAGTCGCTATGACTACTAATGACACAACGCTAGCCATATACGCTTCGGATGCGCTGTTGGGACCAATAACGGCGCATATGCGGAATACTCAAGTTTGCCAATCTTGCGACTCTATTCTGTCTTGTACTCAGCTCAAGCCTTGTGCGCTTTGTCGCCCGACATGTGGCGCTTGCCTGTAATGAAGTGTCAAGTCTAGAACGGGCAAGGCTTTCAGAGGCGGCGCCTCCAAAGCAAGGTTTTGGGGAATTAGCAGGGCTTGTACATGAGGCTTCCAGCTGGGTCCAGGGCTACAGCGGGCGGCGAGTCACTAGTCTAGTCAATAGTCTGAGTTTGCAACTCAATCGTTGGTGAATGCCAGGGTAATCGGACATTGTACGTCAATGCTGTAAATTTAGTTACGCTCCCAAAATGAAGGCGCGAATCGGCGAAATCCTTCCTGAGCATAGTTGGGTAGACACAGCCAGAAACAATGGCCATGGTATGGCTGACCTCTGCGCTGGCCCGACACTTTAGGCCCAACTCTTCTAATAACTAATACTTGGAAGCGCCACGAGTATGGTAGCGGCAGACCATAGCTGGCGCCCGAGCCACGGGTCGTTCCAGTAAACCTTGGTCAAACCTTGACGGATCAAGCTTTATGCCTTTGACGGTGCACAAGAGAACAAGTGTGCTTAGAAGTATGGTAACATCTTGTAAGCAGGTTCCTAAGTAAGAAAATACAACATGCAGGGTCTGAAACATGGAAAAAAGTGACTGTGCTAGCCCACCATATGACCGGCTCTACGGATACTATTTAGGTTTTACTTGCACACGCGGTGAGCGAGGCCCATCAGTTGGGAGATTTTCGGGCAACGTGGAGAGGCCATCGTCAGCCGCAATCTACCCGCAATTCAACTCTTATTCTCAGCCACGTATTTTGGTGGGTGCCGACCCCAGTCGGGTCAAGCTGATAGTTAAGAGGTGGGCAGAACTTGGGACAAGCTGAGAACATTATGAGAGCCTAAGCATGGTGATTTCAATGCATACATGTTTGCAATCCATACCGACGGGTGGTATCCGTAGTCGCTTCAAAGAATGGCAATGACTCATGTTTCTTCCTATTGCAGGTAATCCTCCTTGGTTTTGTCGGCCATCAGGTCAAACATTGGCTTGGCAGAGGATTAGCTGGAGGCGTGTTGGCCGAGCTTCTCACAGGTCTCCTGGGCTTCGGCGTGGCTGACTTCTTTAAGCGTAACGCATGGGTGAGCACAAGCGGCCATGAAAATAAGCTGAGAGTGACAGAGGCTTTCAAGCGCGGCAAATCAAAAGACAGCGCCTCGATGGACCCGTCAGTAGTCAACAGGCCGTGGTTACGCAGGATAGCAGCTTTTTGGCCACCAATAGTATCGGCCATGGCATTCCTCTCGGTGCTGCCCAGTATGCCTGCAGTTTTAGACCGTTCTGGCAATCTATCAATCTGAGGAGTAGTCCTCATAGAGCCATGGGTCTTTGAGTAGGTCACGGGCTGTGCTTCGTTCTACGGGATTCCACCTGACCATTTTTCCCACGAATTCCAGAGATTTGGCCTTCTCTTGGCCGCTGATTATGGTCACAGTGTTATCGAATTTGAGATCCTCAGGAATCAACTCAGGATGTTTGAAATTACCTTGATTAGCATTTTAGGAGAGTAGCTTTGTATTTCAAGTGATTATAGACTGACCATCGGGCTTATAAAACAAAAAAATATATAATATGGTGATAATCTATACTAATTTATAATCTTATTAACTATAAACTTAATTTTTATTAAAGTTTCTTAGTAATAATAGAGTACTTTTTATTCTTAACTATTTAATTATGATAACTAGATAATTTTACTTCAAGTCTAGCTATCTTGTTGCTGACCTTCTCTTTTCCACTTTCGGAGTACCTGCAAAGTTGCCCACAGACTGAAAGGGAAAGCAATAAACCACAGAGTCAGGTTGATGCTAGCCGTTGCAATCAGCTTGGTTGGAATAGCCTGAATGCCAAACCCCAGAGCGATGCCCGCTGTCTCGATGCCGCGCAAAAGTGAGCTGTAGCGAATTTGCTCACCAGGTGAGTCTGACAGGTTTCCAATACACCAGTAGATGTAGTTCTCCACAAGGGCTAAACTGATCCGTTCAAAGAGGTAGAGACCGAAGCCACGCCCAAATGCGGTGGAATTACCCCAATCTAGAGTCGGATGAGTATGTTGGTACTCATTCTGTATAATCACGGCCCATATCCATGTAGCGCTGTTGAGAAGTGCAATCAGTATCCACGCAGTCAGGGCCCGGACCTTTCTATCTTTTACCCAGGGAACGTCGACCAGAGAACCTGCCAACCATGTGGCCAATGTGCCCACGATTGCGGACAGCAAGCTTGCCAGGGCACGCGACCGAACTGTAAAGTACGTTGCTAAATATGTCCCGGGATAGGCCTGAATCCAGCCAAAGTACCAAAACAGCGGCGTGAGGAGCAGGATGGATTTACTCGAGAGATGTTTCCACATGGCCCGCAACTCAGTCTGCCAGTGGATGGAACCTTTCGACGTTTGAATCCAGGTGCCGTCGTCACGCTGAACCTTGTCGGGATTTGATAGGAGTAGTCCAAATAACAGGCCTAAGCATTGGATAGCGATGAACGCCTGATATGCCTCATACCCAATTTTGCCGCGTTTATTGTCGGCGTGGTTCAGGCTGAGGGAGATTGCACCTCCGATAATATTGCCGAAATTTCGAAAAGTAAACCTGCGAGATACATTAGTAATCTAGGGAGTTCTTTTACCGGCATATATTATAGAATTTTCCTAACCATGTTGCGATGTATCTACCGCGTTTGTGTTGTTCCGGATAACCGGTTGCGATGGCGCCCTCGACACTCCAAAAGAGCCCAGCACTGATGCCGCAGGCGACAGAACCAAAGTATACCAACCATGTGGCGCCAGTGCGATTATTCAGATAAAGACCAGCAGCGTAAAGGGGATAGCCAATTGATCCCAGGCTCAATGTGTAGCGGAATCCAATAGCGTTCGTGACCCATGGGCCTGCAAAGCAGGTCACTGTCATGAAAGCGTACAGAAGGGCGTTGGCTGAATTGACCAAATTAGGTGACTGACTGCCGCCCACGCCTAGACCGTTCATTGCGCTCCAAATCCCTGGCGCGCAGAAAGCACAGAGGCCTACAACGAGGATCTGGAAGAGGGTGCTGCGAAAGAAACTTGGCTTGGCCTTGTCAACGGTACCAGCCTCCTGGTCATTGGTGAGAGCGTCCGTCTTGAGGGGTAGGACCTCGGCTGGCCCTTTGGTGTTGACCATAGCAACACTCATTGTTATTCGATTCAAGGTCCGATAAATGAGGATCTATGTTGCTTTTTGGCCGAAACTACAATTAAATACGTAGATCAGTCGTATGCATTGCCAGCTGAATTTAATCGTAATGCCTGTGGCTGATGAGCAAATGCATAGCAACCCACTATATTTAGACCACTAGCACGCGTAACAGGCTATAGTTTTCTCGGGAGGCGCTGTTCGTAATCGACGCTGATAATGAGTATATTATTATTGTCCGATGCTTTATCTGTAGCATTTGATGTGATACGCTGCATTCTTTGTGGCGTTTTCTTCTTATGCGATTATGCGAACTGTTCCTGACCACATACGACAGATACGACACACAAAAGTTCCCGAGGTGCTTTGCTAAACCAGGCGGCTGGTGACTTTGTAGATCTTTCTTATTAGAGGAGATGCAGCTGGCTCGCAACCCAAGGCTGAAATTAGGCAATCTCATTGACTCTACATACCGTACGAAGAGAAGCGATATAAAGCGACCAGACTTTTTCTTATCTACACAACCACTGAGACGTCTCTATTTGACCAAGACAAGACTACTCCGTAGAACTACCATCATCCGCAAAGTACAATGTCTTCCGCTACTCGGCAGCGACAAGCTTCGCCCTTGAAATTCGTCGAGACTGCCGGCTCAGCTGTAACGTTCGAGTCTTTTGACTTGCCTGCTACGAATCAACGCTTTCTCAATTACCCTCATCCGCCCAACACCCAGATCCCTCTTGCTCTTCGCCCGTCCAGCGATGTTACTTGTTTGGAAACTGTCGTCTCTACAATTAAAAATCTCCAACGAGACGGAACTCTGACCAAACTGCTAGCAAGGCACGGTGCTATTCTCTTTCGGAATCTTCCGATCGATGACGCCATTGTATTCAGCAGATTTGCTCACGCCTTTGGGTATGCGCCCCATGAGATTATTGGCATTGTCGTCGACCGGCCACTACTCGCGCCCAACGTCGCGCCTGCCAACGAGGCTCCAAAGGAGGTGCAAATTTACAACCACAATGAGTCCCCTCAGGTTCCCCACGCTCCCGAATACATTTTCTTCTATTCTCATCGGGCTCCAGAAAAGGGCGGCGAGACCCCCGTTTCGTCCAGTCTGGAGCTGTACCATCGCGCCCAGGCCGAGATGCCGGAATTCATTGAGCTTCTCGCCGAGAAAGGAATTCTTTGTAAAGTGACGTACAAAGCGACAAAGCAGAAAGCGGGGGGCTCGACTTTGAAGCAGGCCTTTGGAAAGGAAATCCAAGATAGCGATGACGAGGAGACGGCGCGCAAAAAGATGGAAGCACAGATTTTGCGATACGGCCGCGGAAAACACACTACATGGGAGTGGAAGGATTTTGATGATGGCAAAGGGCTGGTGCTCACACATCGCTTACCCGTTATTCGAACGCAGCCAGGGACTAACCTCCCCACGCTTTTCACAGGACTGGCAGCTTATCACAAGTACTCGATCAATTCTCAGGGAGCCAATGGATCTGCGAAAGCAGACATTGTGCATCAGTGTTTTGGCGATGGGACCCGAATTCCTGAAAAGTATCTGGCTCACCTGGTCGAAATTACCGACGACATCCGAGTTCTTCATAAATGGCAGCAGGGTGATGTATTGGTATACGATAATATCATTGCCCAGCATGGACGTGAGCCATGGCAAGGAGAACAGTCCGATCGCATTGTTTTGGCTAGCTTATTCGATGGAGAAAATTTGCCTGGTGCATATGGATTTGGAGATTGGGCCCAAGTTGTGCAAGCGTCGGACTAGATAGTTCGATAATTGCATGCAATACGCCATGAAGCAAATGACCACCAAAGGTGCCTCGTCGTTGTCGAGTTCCCCTGCATGAAGTGAGCAGGGAACTAGATAAATATCATCAGGCAATACAGAGAGTAGTAGTCGCACTTATCATCATGGTATTACACACGTAAAAATTAAGGCCTGGCTAGCTAGTGGTACCTAGACACCAGAATCGTCTTGGATTACATTGTTGTCTCGCTGGAACGCCGACCAAGCGTCACAGCCCTTGCTAAGGCTATCTTGATCAACAAGGGCGGATAACTCGTCAGCGCGTTCAATGATCTGAAGAGAGAACCCCGTTTCGACGTGGTAACCAATGTGGCAATGCATGAGCCATGCACCAGGATTGTCTGTAACAAAGCCAATGACAAGATACCCCGAGCCAGGCAGAAGCGCAGTATCCCTACGCGGGGGATTCTTGACTTTCAGAGGCGAGATACCAGGTAAAAATGGGCCAACACCCTGTCCAAGCACAAAGAAGTCGTGCCCGTGCAGATGAATTGGGTGAGCAACAAACAAGGGGTTCTTGATGACCAAATAAAATGTCTTGTTCGCTTCCGGTAGCTCAATCACCGAGTCGTTCTTCTGAAAACTGGTGTCGTGGCGTAGTATTTTGCTGAGCGTTGGATCGTCCCACTCTATCAGCATTGGAGCTTCCTTGAGAGTCCAGTACCAATACCCGTCTATTTTGTCGAAACTGGTAGTCTCGGAAACTTCGATATCAGGTTTTCGGACATCCTCTTCAATGTGTGGTACGGCTTTCATGGTTTGGTCGCCGCATAGCTGAGAGTATGGGTAGGGTAGGGTAGATGGCTTGGTCCATGTCTCATCATAATGTACAATCGCTAGAATGTCATTGAACCTCCAGTTCGGATCACCACAAAGCCCCAGAGGTATAGATCGCATCCAGAACTGCCGTGCTGTGGCAGCTTGATTCGCAGTGACTAGAATGTCATATCGTTGGCCCATTGTGATGTCCAAGACATTGACTGTGTAGGGCTTCACAGGAACAAGATCATGCGCTATGACCGTCATAACATGATTGTCTATCATGAATTTGAAGTGAGATATAAGTGCAGCGTTCACTAAACGTAGACGATATGTCTTGTTGGCTTCGAAGCGAATGTCGAGTCGTTGACCACTGTTGCCAAAAGTGTTGGTGCCATTGATCAAGCCGGTTTGAAGGGGCGGAGGGAGAAAGTAGCTTTTGTGAAAGGTCGAACGCTGATATGCCGTGGCATGATCCCAATCGGTCAGAAACAGAGGACCCAAGTCGACGTCATAATTGGCGGTTGCAGGCCCATTTATGACGATTCCACCAAATACTCCTTCCCACGCTTGTAGGCCAAAATGTGAATGATACCAGGTCGATCCATACTGCATGGCTCTCCAAGTATAAGTCATCGTGTGGTTGACAGGCGTGGGGCATTGTGTCATGGACACTACACCATCGTTCTGATTGTTGAAGAGTTGGCGTATGCCGTGGAAGTGTATGCTCGTGCCATTTTTGGAAGTGTAGAGCGAGTTCCTCACATGAACAATCACCGTGTCGCCCCAATCGGCAAAAAGAGTTGGTCCGGGAATAGTACCGTTTACGGCTAAAACAAAGGTCAGTAACACATCTTATCGAATTCCACTAGGATCTATTACCCATTGCCGGCCTTGGTACCCCATCTGGCGCAGCAACAACATCCACGATATCAAGCCAGTATTCCCTAGTTACACCTGTTTCTGGAGTCTCACGAATGTAATCCGTATCGATCGAGTGAGTGCACCATGATGCTCGATCCACAGGCGTGTTACCAGAACACGACGACGGTGATTGCGGCTGCACTGAGGAAAGAGTAAATGCAACTGTGCATAAATGAAAGACACTGAAACCAAGAGCTACTCGGAGTAACATGACTAGGGCGACTATGCGTAAGGATGGCCGAGTAGTGAATATCTTGAGATCAAGTTGCTGGTCTATCAAAGAATTAGGCTAGAGCTGAGATTATAAGCTGAAGCGCTCGCGAAAGAGGTGTAAAGCTTTGCCTGAGAACTGCCAAGAAGACAAGGTCTGGGAAAGCCATGTAGACGATATACTAGCAAAGGTCAGTGCGAGCCCAAGCGTCATTATAAACCATGTAGCCGACCAGAAACTAAGCGTAGCTTTTCTATTTATATCGAACATGGCATGATGAACGGGAATAATCATCGTGTAATGATTAGTCAAGTGGACTGTGAAACTTTATACAACGGCGAAACAGTGCCATGCGCCAACACCGGCGCATCAGAATCTACAGCCGTTCGCTTCAAAGCGTGCACGGATTGTCTAGTAGTCAAGAGCGACACAGCAGTTATCGTAGTTCATGAAGCATATCGGAGAGATCCAACCTGTCGATTGAAGGTTCCTGTGCTTTGACCCTGGCTAAATATTTTCTTTCTCTTTGATATAGCCTATAATAAGTGTCGGTCTACGCATCCCCCTGTTGATCCTTGTGCGGTAAGTAGTGGAACGCATTAGTTGGCAGCCACTGAAAGCGCACAGAACAGACAGAAACGGCCAACTGTACTCGTCGTAAGTGTTTCGTAAGTACACTGCCGCCACGCTAGCATGGCACCATGGCAACTGATCGGCGGCTGCTATAATAAAAGTGGACAAAGCTAAGGAAATACCAGCGATAAAGCACACCGCACTGTCAACTGTTTAAGATGTACATCAGTGGTTCTGAAAGACCACCGTTTACTAACATGACATGTCGCGTCGCTACTAGCAGTGGCAGTTTCTGAAACGCCACAGCACAGGCGAGCACTGTGTAGCCGTGTCCAAACGCGCTTTCAGCCTACCTTTGGCAGCATGTAGCCGTTGCCCGCCCGCTTTTAGCCTGTCTTTGGCAGCATGTAACCGTTAACCCCCGCATTTTGGCCTACCATCGGCAGCACCCGCGTGGAGGGGTTATGAAAGGGCACGGCTGATGTGCGGGGTATGTGGGTGCTAGCATATATTGTGGCTTTTGAAGCTGGAGGCGCGTGATATTGCTGTGCGATAGGTCGCCGCGACTAATTTCAGCAGATATCCCGAAAGGTTTTCTGTATCTAGAGGGTCTGAAGGGTCTCAGGCCAGGGTAGGCTATGAATGCTGACAGGTGGGCTTACACTCCTCCGGCATCACATTTTGGGTGCCCGGACCCAGCCACTAACACCATTGAAGCGCCACCATTCAATCCCGTCATACTCAATCCAGTCATCAATCAATCATCGATCAATCATTCGAGAATGACTCGTATTTTTAGCTTGCTGCCACTCTCGAGACTAGCTTTTCTCCCAACAGGGTCCGGACCACTCTCGCGTAGCCAAATGAATTGTCAACTTGCGGTGGATATAAACAACGATTTGGTGAAGGGACATTTTGATATGTTCAGATGATCAAGTGGAAAATTGGTTGGAAAGAGATCGAGGAGGTTCAAATCAATGTTTCAGCGAGGGATGCGAGGCCGCTGAGACCGCTATATTAATGCTAGAACATGGTGCTGCCGCTGCCATTCCTATTTTCGCTAGGTTAGCAATTCGGCCGAATGCTGATTTGTAAAAGTGTCAAGATTTATAATAATCTAGATCAATTCTCCGCACGTCCAGGGCCGCAGTCTCGGTGAGCTAGATCGGACCGAGAATGGAAACCGAGATCCGAAATCTCAAGATCTCAGGCGGATTAGTCGCCTAACGTTTATGGCAAAAAAAAAAAAAGGCGATGCAAAGTTTAGTTCAGGAAATTCTTTAAACCGTCGCCATCTCACTACGAGAGGAGGATACAATCGACAGCGATTCACAGCATCAAACGGTCATGATCAAACTTCATGTATTCCAGTCGTGACTCAACCGCATCCAGGCAAAATTCGTAGGCACTACCCGATGGGACTAGTGTTGGGACAATACGAGTAGGCCGGCTCAGAAAGATTTCAATGGCATATTGAACAATTGGACAAATGAATGATTGGCACTCGGATCTGATAGTCATTAGTTATAAATGCAATACCCACGAAGCTTACTATCAGATGGCTCCTGCCGCATCTCCCTCTTCGGACATTGGACCTCTCCTGGGGCGGCGCAGTAAATCGTGACGAACTCATGATAATAACGACGGATGGAAAGAGGCGCCAAATCAACTGCGGTTAGAGTCAAACACCGCTATGGGTGGTGCGTTGTATGGGCCCTTGGGCGTCCCAGCGTCCAGACGAAAGTTTTGTATGACGACAGTCGGCCAATTTGAATTTTTCATATGAGCATGCCATAGCTAGTGCGAAACAACATTGTAAGCACTATATATCGTCTAATTTATTCTTGTCAGGTCATTTCTATCTAGAAGCTTTAGCAGTTTCGAAAATGGCATTTTTTTTTATCTTAGTAACGTTGATAGTGTCTCAGCAGGAAAAGCCTTGATGGCGGAGTTGAGCATTATCAATCAGGCGGCGGAGTTGATCATTATCAATCAGGCGGCGGAGTTGATAAGGCGGTTTTGCCTGGAAGCAATAACTAAATCTCCGCGCGCGCGACCCGCGCGGTAGGTTAGACACTCTTGCCTTTCTGCCCTCATTCATCAGTCCGGTTTTGTACAGCCGACGGATTCGCATGCGGAAGCAACAAGTAGTTAGCAGTGCAGCAGAGCAGGCCGAAAGATCAAGCCAGCTCTACCCACCGAAAGCCTAAAAAAAATGGGCTTACAATATCAATGACGAAGATCGTTTCCGATTACCAACCATCTCCAAACCGTCTCCAAAGCAAAATCTTAGAGTTAATAAGGCAGCGGCAGCGCTTCGACAATTGCTTCATTCTCCCTTGCCCTGCTTCTCGCACGTTTCCCTTTCAAATCCCTTTCAAAAACCAAGTTAACCAACTAGTGAACATGGCTTCCCGTACAAGCGGACTCATTGCTACCCAGGGTATTGAGCTGCTAACTTTTGGTATGTGGAGCAATCATATTTGACAGATTGTGTCTTGATCCATTACAACACATGTGCAAATGCCAAAAGTTCCCTTGCCTCACTCCAAAGTGACAATGGCTTTCATCACATCCTGCTTTGTATTGGCAACTTCCGCGAGCGCTAAAGCTAACTAGTTATTTATTTAGGCACTCCGAATGGCCACAAAGTCTCCATCCTTTTGGAAGAGCTCAAGAGCGAATACGGCTTGCAGTATACATTCCAAAGTATTGACATTAGTCAAAATGTCCAGAAAGAACCGTGGTTCGTTGCACTTAATCCTAACGGTCGCATTCCCGTGATAGTCGATCACGACAACGGGGGTCTTGCTGTTTTTGAAGGCAGCGCCATCCTTTCTTACTTGACCCGCCGTTACGACAAACAGAACAAATTTTCCTTTGCTATCGAGGACAACGAATACACCATCGCTGAGAGCTGGATTGGTTGGCAGCACGGCGGCTTAGGTCCCATGCAGGGACAAGCGAATCATTTTGTGCGCTCCGCGCCTGAAACCATCCCGTACGCCATGCAGCGTTACGTTGGCGAGGTAGAGCGCCTGTATGGGATTCTGGACAAGAGGTTAACAGACAGGGATTACATCGCCGGAAATGGAATGGGCAGATACAGCATTGCCGACATTTCTTTACTGGGCTGGGTCAATTTTCTGGGTTTCATCCCAGTGACTCTCAATCAATTTCCCGCCGTGCAAAAGTGGTTCGATCGTTGTTACAAGCGGCCAGCGGTCAAGGCCGGTATCAATGTTCCCGGCCCGGCGTTTTTGAGTCCAGAAAAGGAGCTCACAGCTGAGGAGCAGGAAAAGAGGGCATCTTTACGCGACCTGGTCCAGCAGGCAAAATCTTCCTATGGATACAAGTACAAGTCGCCATAGTTTTATTCTTTGACGGGCAATTTACTACTGGTATCTTCGGGCCATCTCCTCAGCTGCCTTGCGTGTTCTCTTCGTTCGTAACATAATAGTAGGCTATGAGGTCTGAGTTCTTCACACGAGCCCTTTGTACTATACAGACGAGCCTCACGTAATACTAATAGTAGATTCTTAGCAGGTATATACTCTTTAGTGTGTACTAGATAGAGATAGAAGTATCTTCTTGAAAACATAATGTATTTAGCTATGTTATGTGCTACCGCTACTACTGATCTCGCCGCCGCCGCCGAGCCTCTCGAAGCCACTAAACACTCGCTGGTTTGTTCTTTCGCTGCGCGTGTATAATCAACTAGAAGGGGTTCTTCCGCAACAGATTAAATAATATATTAGGAGGCTTAAATAGAGGCGACGGCGATAGCGGCGGCGATAGCGGCGATGGCGGCGATGGGAACGTGTGTGGCCTAGTAGTTGTGATGTAATCAGATGTTAACTACAGCAGCGTTATTACAAATCCTTTTGTAGGAGTTTAGCCTAGCGGCTACTGATGGCAGAGCTACCTAATTACTGCTTTGAACCCCGCCTAGGGTCGCGCCGTTACACCGACCGCTTATTGACGGAAGTACGAAAAGCAGTGCTGGTACTATATCAGACTCTCCTCGATTATAGATAAAGAGCTGACAAATCTCAAGAAAGCCCATACTGCGAAAACGTATTTAAACATGCCGACCTCACCCCTCACCACATACATACATAACAATCAAGGTCTAACTATTCAACATCATCAGCCATGTCAGATTTATATCGTTCCCGTGCAGACGCTCTCATGGCGTCGTACAACTCTAGCGGCTTCGACTATATGGACTATTTTGCTTCTGACGCTATAATGAGCGACTTTCGTACGTCTTCATGCCTTAGTTAGTGTGTAGCTGCTCCTTGGTTAATCAAGACTTGTTAGTGTTTAACGCAATTGACATGGACAAAGAAGCTACGCATAGCTTTTTTTCTACGTTCCTCACTGAAAATTCCGACGTTAACTTTATAACGAGAGCTGTGACTGGATCGAATGAGTTCCTTGCTCACGAAATGCACATTGACTTTGTTGCCGGCAGCGACACCGAGAGCTTGAGCATTTCTAAGGGTCAATTTGTTCGCCTAACAGGTGTTTCGGTGCAGCAGTGGCGAAAAGAAAACTCTGCGAACCAGAACATTGATGAGTTGACTAGGTGGAAAATCTTTGAGCAGAAAGACTACTTCTTTGTCGCGGAGAAGCGGAATGTCGCTTAGAGAACTCATGAGGGCGACGCGATTAGACACTACCTGATCGGCAATCCGTACCTTATTGAGCAGACGAGTCTACCTATCTACAGCCCTCTCACCTAGCATATTGAAAGGAAGGTCTGAAATAACTATCTAGAAGATTAAGACTGAATTAGAATTTGCAACGAGTTTTGCGGCCATGCCCCCCTTATACGCACGCATGCATTGATGACTGGCCACTCTCTCAGCCAATCCTCATATTTGAGACTACGCTAATTATAGACTCTCATATAGTCATATCGTCACGAAGCCTTGGCAGGTCTTAATTGAACATGTTTGGCAGAGGTACTGACGCTGCCGAGCACAGCTTTTTTAGTCCTGAGGATGTAGCACAGGCACATAGGCTTAGATCCGAACTTGTTCGGATCTTGACATTCTCCAGTCAAGATGAGCTATCAGTAGTATAGTAATATTCCTTAATTTTAAACCTTATATATAGTTAATAATCTAGTAATAAATTAAACTTTAATAATTATAATCTAATTACTATTAAATTAAAGGTAATATTATATTCTAAAAGAGAAGCTTTATTATATACTCAATAACTAATTATATAATAAAAGTCATTACTAATATATAGACTGTTTTATTATTAATTATATTATATTATATTATATTATATTTCATTTTCTTTAAACGTAGGGCCTTCTTCTGCCTTGATATCCTCGAACTGGGGAAACTATGTCGGACTACTACAAAATAGCAAGCCCGATCCCGTCCAGAGACTCAAGGACCTGCCATCCCGCGTGTCTGGTAACTAGTTAATCGGCTACAACAGTGGAGCTTGCAACTGTAAATCTTCTCCACTAGTAGAGGGATTTCCGTCTGTTGTCGGATTTATAGATGCCTCTATAAGTGGTCTCGCTAAAATTGCTCGGATATTTTCTTTGCCTCTGTATCCGTCTGCCATCGGATCTCGGAAGCCTACTAGGCTAGCGTCGCCACCAGAAAGACATTACCTCGAATTTACGCACGTTCTCTATCTCCGCCCATATTCGGATCTACGAACGCCGACTTGGGTTCCTGAAATAGCGTCGCCATTGAATAGCTTCTCAAAGCTGAACCGCCTCGGGATTTCGGCATTGATACAACTTTAAAAGCCCGGGCAGCCTGCATAATCAGAAATAGTCAATATAACCCTCACACTTCTATTATATCAGAAACAATGACTTTCAACCTCGCCAAGCCAAATCGGCCCCTCCATGTCGGAGTGATTTTGACAAAGGGGTAGGCGCATATCAGCCTCCATCATGGGCTTATCAAGTACTCACAAACGCGTAGGACAACGGAAATGCTCGATGTCGCACCAGTGGAGCTGTTTACTTGGATGGACAAAAAGTCCCTTCAGTTTTTGAACTTTCCTCCTGAAATGATCGAGGAAGGTATTGATGTTGTCATGCACTGGATAAACGAAGACAAGGAGCCCGCAGCAATGAAAGGTGGCGCAAAGATTGTCCCGACGGTATTCCTCCCTACGACTCGCCAAAGAATGCTCAAATTTTAACACTCAGGTCTAGGATTCTTTTGAAACAGCCCCGCAGTTGGACATCGTTCTCATGGGCGCTCATGGTGCTTATCAAATAAACGAGGCCGAGAAGAAGTTTATAAGAAAGGCCTACGATAACTGCAGTGCGTTTATTACGATTTGTGGCGGCATCTACCCGCTTCTTGAGGCGGGACTGCTCCAGGGAAAGACTGTGGCAGCGCCTAGGCTTCTTCTCGAAACGTCAAAGGTTATGGCACCTGATGTTGACTGGGTGGATAGGCGCTGGGTGAGAGATGGCAAGGTCTGGAGCTCTAGCACTCTACTTAATGGTGCCGACTTGATGAGGGCCTTTGCCGAAGACAATTGGGGGCGGCGTAGCGGGATGATTGAGGCGCTGTTAGATACGCTTCATTTCCCCCAACGTGAGGTGGACTTTAAAGACTTTGATGGGTATAACATCTCTCTCGGCCCCTCATGTGGCTTTACTTAGTAGGGGTAACTTTCAAGTGCCTTGTTACCAGGCAGCACGAATAGGAATTTGATATAATGAAATAAACTGTTTCAACTCCATCCAGCTGTACAGTGTGATTCGCTCTAAATAACGAGCCTGGCATCGTCTCGGCGTTCAAGTTCAGAACTCATGTTCTCTTGACCGAGTGAAGAGTGACTATCCATTAAAATTGATACTAGAACTCTCTAACCAGGGTTTCCTAGTGCGAAGAAACACGTTGGAGGGAGGCGGCAGATTGCTAATCGACCTATCCACATCGTAGGCAATGTCATCGGCCTCTTGCTCAAAGCCTAGCTTTAGGTACACACGTCGACCCATCACGGACGCCTCCGTAACCGCCTCCAAATCGCCTCTTGCTTTCGCCTCCTGCAAGCCCCATCCAAAAAGCTTCTTGCCAATGCCGTATCCCTGGAAGCGGGGTCGACGGGGCACATGTCAAGCGCCATGACAGCGGGCGGAGACTCTGTGGCTTTGGACCTCGAAACCTCCCAGCGCCCCTTACACATAGCACTCATCATGGCGGTCCAGTACTTCTCTTGCAAAGGATCGTTTGGGTAGAGGTCGGCGATGCCCATGGCATCCTCGGTTGGGACATTATGATGACTTCTGATTAAATATTTGATAAGATCCAAACGGACAGTCAGCGGATGAGGGGCATTAAATAGCTCTCTTCTCTTTGAGGAGCTAATGAGAATACATACAAAATCTCATTTTATCATCCAGACCGGAAACGCGCAGGTTTACTTATCACCGGCATCGTACGAGTAGTCATGCACCTGCCGAGGGACTCGGAAAGTGAAACTTCAGAACATCATTAGATCGTGAGTCCGAGTTAGTGGATGCGTTCGGCGGTCACGCTAGGACGGCAAGTGTCATCCCGTCGATCTAATTAGGTTGTGACTGGAGCCAGGGGTCAAAGGGGGCCAAGCGTTGCCAAGGGTATTGACATGCGCAACGCCTGGCCACACATCGCGCGGAACCTCATCAAGAGCTACGGTTGGGGAACAACGATAGAGAGACAGAGATAGGATAAGCTAGATCTGACTATATTGTAAAGTAAATAGGTAGATCCCTATATTAATTTACGCTAATAACCCATCTAGCAATAGCATTGTATATTTCCTAAGATAATACTAATCTACTAGTTAGTAAGGGAGGCAAGCTGTCTTTAGCCGTGCAGTCTAAATGAAGACTGGGAATTCGATTGACCTGACTTCACTGCTATAATGACGACTGCCTTTTACGTAGTGAACTGAATTAAATCAAATGGTAGCGCGACGGTGTGGTTTAATAATGTATGGAAGATTATTGTATGTGCTTTCCGTCCAGGTTCCATGGCCCGCTCAGGTTTCTCAGAGAGTGGCACAGGAGGTACTAGATGGACAAACCAACCGCAATTGTACCCAAGAAAGACAAAAAGAGCTCGAGTCGCGGCTATCGTCGGCGGGAGATCTGAAGAACCGACCCTAATAAGGTTAGCGTAATCATCAGAAGGGCGCGAGCCCATCTATTAAGCTTCACCAGCTCGTCCCAGACCCCGAATTTGCCATCAGAGACAGTCGTTTTGCATTCAAGTTTGACTTCGGCCAGTACTGAGTCTCAGTCATCCTGTGTCTTGCAATGAATTCGTGCCAAGCAATTGCGCAACCGGATTGCCGATGATAGCCGATGTTCTATTTGCCTGCATGACATGCTTAATAGCCTGTGCTCTCGTCAGCCAGTAATCTATTGAACCTACCTTTTATTCGACCGAGATTTATCTCACGAAGACAATCATGGCCCAACAACAGGCATCATACGGTGAGCCGCGGTTAACTACTACTCTGATGAATAAATTGTTCCGTGCCTAACCCGTCTCTAGTGACACTCGATGTGTTCTCCTCAGAGAGGCAAGGCTTGCTTCGATCAATCATTTAAAAGCCAAGTTTGCTGACAGTCTAGGTAGATTTCAAGGGAACCCCGTCGCCATTGTCAAAGTCGACAGTGGCGGCAAACTATCTCACGATCAAAAGCAGAAAATCGCTAGAGAATTCAACTATTCCGAAACAGTGTTCTTACATAGCACCGATGGCAAGGACCACCGCGTCGAGATTTTCACACCAGTCAATGAAATGCAGTTTGCTGGTCACCCGATTATTGGGACCGGTCACTTACTCTTCCGAGAGTCATCCGCCAGCTTACCTGAGCAACCAACGAGCCTGACCATCATGACCAAGGCGGGGCCCGTTCCAGTTACATATGATTGGGAATCCCAAATTGTGCATGCGAGTGTACCGCACAACATCCACATTCACCAACAAGAAGCCGCTCTTGGTCAAATCTGCGCAGTGCAAGCTAGTATGGAATCGGCTTCGGATCTCTCCGAGGTCAAGACCACCCATCCGGTGGTGTCCATGGTCAAGGGAGTCACATACGCTCTAGTGGATCTTACAAAAAGACACGACCTTTTCAGCAATCTTGTTCCTGGGGCGAGCCCCCATCTAAATTTGGACGAAGGATGGGCTCCATCGTTCACGGGTGTCATGTACTACCGCCTACTCCATCCCTGCACAGAAAGTGGAGGTGACGTGGTGATTTGGGAACTTGGCGTTCGAATGATTGCAATCAATCTAGAAGATCCTGCCTGTGGCAGCGGAGCATGCTCCTTGAGTGCCTATCTCGCGCTGTCACACGGGCAGCTGAGCCAGAATCACCGATTCAATATTCAACAGGGTTCAGAGATGGGAAGAAGTAGCAGAATCATTGTGGCCGTTGTTTTGGACGAAGATAGACGTCGGGTGAGGGATATAAAACTCGCAGGTCAAGCAGCCATTGTTGCAGAAGGAAAGATGTATGTGGACTGAAAATCTTGGACAAGACCAGATTGGTTGTATGTATGGACGGGACCTGCTGCCTCACATACCTTGGTTAATGCGTCTACAAGCAACCATCGAAATCGCCAGGCAGCAAGACTTGGCTTCAAATTGACGTTGCCTTTGGTCTTCTCCCACTTATCCTATTTTCCGTCATCTTGGCTCGCGTATCCTACCTAGACTGGGGGTTTACCTTGCCCCTGGCAATCTTGTCATCTATCGAGAGCGCTTTTCGATAACGCGAAAACCCAAAGGCATGGCAAGAGCCGAGCAAGCGATGACGGAGCAATCCATTTCTAGAAGTGAGTGTCAAGGAGAGCTGAAAGTTGGCACTGAATTTCTGATATCTTGCACTCAACTGAACCCGTTTCGGTTCCTGTGGGTAGTTAGCCCACCATAATTTACAGGGCCTACAAGCACTGAAGGTCTGGCGTGTAATAAGGCGTCTGAATGAAGCCGGCGGCGGCGGCGGCAGCGGCGCGATCTCCTTGGCGCTCGCGGCGAAAGTATGTAGAAACAAATTGTAGACGAATAACGACCTCGACAACGTTCAGATCAAGTGCGCTCAGCTCAGTGTCACCATCGTTCCCGAGATCGAAGCACCAGGCCGTTGCCTGCCCATTGTACACTTGCGCCCACAAATTTGGCTACCAGGAACAAGATCAGTGCCCCAACTGGCTTTCCAAGCTTCTGTCCAAAATTCCGATCAGAAGACGGAGCGTCGTAATTCTTCTTATTAGCAAAACTTTGTCTTGTTTCATGACTGCGCAAGATGAAGAATTCTCTTGCAGACAAGGCGGGCACGAGGTACATACTCACTCCATATCTAATTTATTGGAATCTAATACAGACCCAATAAGACCATGCCCTTGCGCTCATGGGTTCGCGAAAAGACCAATGGCAATGGTTCCAATACTTTTGCGTCGGCCGTTCATGACAACGGTTACCGAGAATTTTCTGCAGCCAAGAGCTCCCGACGTAGATGAGCTACTAGTTATGGCGCACCCCTGCCTGATTCCAGATGAAACGTGATCTTGTCAATTAAAACCCAGGTACACGTGAGCAGAAGAAACGTGCAGCGATTCCCTGCCTTGATGCTCAGAAATCTCAACGTCGTGGGTGCACGGAAGTGGGCGACGGTGAAGGAGTCGGCTGTGCAGCAAGCCCGGGACGCCTTTTCATGGGCTTGCTTCATGCTGTGTGCCAAGCCGACCCGATTTCGGGGCCAGTTTTTCGGCTTTCCAAGTCGAGTAACCCGTTTGGATTTATCTTCGGCTGTAAAGGTAATGAAATCGGATGACTTAACTATGGCTTGCTTGCGTGGCTTAAGCCATTGCTATTTATTCAAATCCCATGTGCTGTGCCAATGTGGAGAGCATCGAAACAAGCGGAGTCGCTGCAAAAACAAGCAACATGATAATGTCATTTTCCGCTAAACAACATGGTATATAGATACAACTGTCGTCCTAGAAACAGCTGAGGTGACACTCCGCATGAACGATGCTGGGGTAAATCGAAAATTGAAGCAACGGCAATTGGTAAGAGAAGCCTTTGCGGATCAGGAACCCGCCATGTAAGCTTAAAAAAACGACGGCTTTCCGAATCTAGCTAATGCGTGACCTCAGTGGCTGCAGGGCCAGCCAGCACGGGCACAGCTACGTGGAGTAGCTCCCCAGACTCGCGACCATGTGGCCTCGGCGGCCTTGGCTCAAAAGTGACTACGAGGTCTTGGCATATTTGTGCGACTGATTTGATTTGACTATTCCTCCTTCTGGCCCTTGTGTTGGAGGCGCGGCTTGGCGATAGAACCGGACCGCGAGTTGGGTCATGGCATCCGAGAAAGCACCCCAAACACACTCGGTTTTCCAAACCGGGGAAGTGGATAGCAACATGTTCCATGGTTTCTCCTTCATCATCTCCGTTCTCGCTGAGATGGGACTCCGAATTTATTGCCAAGTGTACCCAACCGACCAATAAGGAACTCATCTAGAGCGGGCGACAAACTTGCTAAGTGCCAGGCAACCATTGCCAGCCTGATTTCACGGGGAATCCTTGCATCCTTCCTCTCCCCATACCATTGAACTACTCCATATCCGTAATTAGCTAGTTATGGAAAGCAAAAGTGGGATCGCTGCAAGGCCGTATTTCGCAGGACGCAGCTGGGACGAATTTGTCGATAAAACCCGACAGCTCCATCCCTTTTATCCTTCTTTTCCTTTCTGCTCACTCGATGACAAGATATTCTACTACTGTTGGTAGTGCACGATATCAATCATGTTCGGGATCCCGAGATATTTTGGCTTCAGAGGCCGAGCCCTCAACATGGCCATAAGTTCCCTCGGCAGTCTTGACTTCTTGTGAGTTCGTGATGAGACATTGACTCATCAATTCATGTGCACTAACCTGAGATCCTAGACTTTTTGGGTATGATCAAGGTATTACTGGTGGTCTACTTGATCTACCATCCTTCAACAAATACTTTCCCGATATTTATCTGGACCCAGAGCTCGAGAGGAGCAACCTGCCGCTCTACCAGCAACGCTCAACATACCAGGGTATTACCGTTGCGGCCTACAATCTGGGCTGCTTCTTGGGTGCAATCATTACCATTTTTATCGGGAATCCTCTTGGTCGCCGACGTACCATCATGATTGGTTGTCTCACCATGGCTACCGGCGCCCTTCTACAAAGTACCGCGTTTGAGCTACCACACTTTATCGTCGGACGGATTATTACAGGTATTGGCAATGGCATCAATACTAGCACCGTTCCTACTTGGCAGTCAGAGTCTGCGAAATCATCGGATCGTGGTAAACTTGTCATGATTGAGGGTTCACTCATTACTGGTGGCATCGCACTGAGCTACTGGATCAATTACGGTATGCACAAAAAAGTTGATGCGTGGCGACAGGATAAGCTCTAACTTTGACAAAGGCTTTGCATTTATTGGCGAAAAGGAGGTCGCCTGGCGCTTTCCATTGGCTTTTCAGATCTTGTTTGCGGTAGTTATCTTTGTCTCCATCTCTAATTTGCCAGAGTCCCCGCGATGGCTCGTCATGGCAGGAAAAGACGACGAGGCACTTGAAGTCCTCGAGGCCTTGAATGAGAAGCCACGCACAGATTTTATTATCCAAAAGGAATTTGCCGACATCAAAATGACCGTGGTCGAAATGTCCAAGGGCTCTTATCGCAGTCTTTTCGATATGAGCGAGTACCGCGAGTTCCACCGAGTGGTTCTAGCCTATGTCAATCAAATGTTCCAACAAATCTCTGGCATAAATCTCATCACCTACTACGCGCCGACACTCTACAGCAAAGTTGGTCTACAAGGAAACAATATAAACAAACTTCTCGCCGCGTGCAATGGTACAGAATACCTGCTTGCTTCGTTTATTCCAATCTTCATCGTTGAAAAGACAGGCCGACGACCACTAATGCTTTTCGGAGTAAGGAATGACCTTTCCTAGAACAAGCTTTTACTCTAACACATCATTTTCTAGGCCTTTGGTATGTCCGTGTCCATGGCTGTTCTTGCGGGTTGCAATTGGCGATTGGAAAAGTTGCAAGATACACGAGCTGGCATTGGCCAAGCCGTATTTCTTTTCGTCTTCAACTCATTCTTCGCTATTGGCTGGCTTGGCATGACTTGGCTATATCCTGCTGAGATTGTTCCCTTGAAAATTCGTGCACCAACAAATGCATTGTCGACGAGGTAGGCTGTCAATGAGTTTCTCTTCTCCCAAACGTTGAGTCGCTTACCTGGGAATAGTGGAAATTGGATCTTCAACTTTATGGTCGTAATGATTACACCTGTTGCTTTTGCGAATATCGGTTATAAGACCTACGTCATTTTCGCGGTAATGTGAGTTTTGTCATAAGATCAGGGTATTCGGAATTGCTGACGTTTCTAGCAACGCTGTCATGATTCCCTCGGTTTACTTCTTCTTCCCCGAGACTAAACTTCGATCGCTGGAAGAGATGGACGCTATCTTCAAGAAGTCTTCGAGCGTATTTGATGCAGTGCCCATTTCGTTGAAAGAGCCTTATCGCTACGACAAGCATGGGCAGCTTAAACCGGAGTACTTTGAAGAGGCCGCGCACCACGAGTACCAGGAAAAGTCTCGAAGCTCTGGCGACGAGAACATTAGTGTTTTCGTTGGGAAGACATCGCCTTAGGAATAGAGTTAACCCTGGAATGGGGACACATCGGTAGGGAAGCATTGTAGGGATTTGGTGGTGACGCTCTGGATTCCTTGTACCCAACTGCATGATGATTGCGCTTACAAGGCCAAGGTCTAGCAGCCACCAAGTACAATAATTGCCATCTCCGACAGTCTATTTATCGCTACCAAAATAGTAATTGAAATAAATACAAACGCGCATATAAACACTGTAAACTTTTCTTTTAGCATCTCTATGACGCTCTCAGTGTATCCAACCAATATATCTCCAGAATAGAACAATTCCACTAAGCGCAGCAGTGAAGCCTGTGAAAATGACCAGTGGCCCGTAAATCGTGCCGTATGCGCCGTAGGTCTTGACACGCCAGTAGTCACCTACAAGCGCCTGACTGAGTGGACCAGATAAAACACTTCCGATGCCTCTTCCTGCAGCAAGCACCGACAGCACCATGACGGGATCCGTGTCTTCGCAGGAGTACCGCTCACTGATGGTATCATCGGTCGTGATCTGCTGCATAAGCCCAGTCCAGGCCGAAGTATATGAGCCCGCAAACAACCCATAGAATGCACAATAAATGAGTAGCGATGGCACGGTGGTCGTGAAGCCCCATAGCAGAAACGTGGCCAAGGACGCGCCCACTGTTGCGATGAATAAACATCGAGTAACATGATAGTTGTCGGACAGCCAGCCCATAGTTGGGCATCCAACCGTCGAGGTGAGGTTGAGGAGCAAAATTGTGCTTGCGGACACAAACTTACCTGCGCCGAGCACTGACCTCGCATATGTCGGCAGGAAGATGCTAGGCAAGAAGAAACCCAAAGCTTGAAATATGTTGGCTATCTGGTGAAGCATAAATGTCTGGCTCAACGTGAAGCGAAAGTTGAACGGGTTGCCCTGGGCTCCGGATTGACTCATGGGCAGTCGAGGTTTGACAAAGTATACCACAGGAAGGGTGATTACCACAAGAGCAATGGCAGAAACTCTCAGCGTATATTGGTATCCATATTCACCCAGAAGATATTGGAGGACAAATGGAAGCACTGATCCCGACAGCCCGGTGCCGGCCCACATGATTCCGTACGCCATGCCCTTTCGTCGGTCGAACCAGTCATTGAGAAACGCAATGCAAGGACAGTAAGACAGGGAGCTTCCGATGGCAAAAAGGATACCTTGTGTCACAATCAGATGGGAGACTGTTGTTGCAAATGAAGCAGCCACAAGAGCGCCAGCCATGACAAATATGCCAAGAACAGGCGAACAGGCACTCAATCGAGGTGAAAGACGCTGAATGCCCATGGTAATAGGCATGCCCAAGTACATGATACCCTGAGGGAAGTCAGTTGCGGAATGTATAAGTTGATTGACTTTCTGGAACGTACCATGGCGCTTGTGGAAACTGTTGGTAAGCTTGTGGCATCTTGAAATGGCGGGTGTGTGATGTAATAGTCTTGGAAGACGCCGTAGGCACCAGGAAACCCTTTCAATGGATAACACAAGCACATCAGAATCTCGTATGGCTTCTTCCATAACTTTTTTGCGATAACTCACCAAGGGCTAGACCTTCAATTAAAAATGAGCCTGTGAGGAACAGCCATGCGTGCAGCCCTGAGTCGCGGGGATGAACCACCCTGGTACCATTTTTCTTGTTCATATCATGCTTGTCATTGCGAATTGACGTGATTCGGTTGTGTGTATTTGCCTCCTCGTCTGCCGCGTAGGGCGTTGTTCCCATTTTTGGGCGTTTCCCGAGTTCTAGGCCCCCCAACAGATCCCGATCGCTCAATGTCGTTCCCGTGTTGAAGCCAAGTTGCAGTCTGATATCGGTTCGAGTATTGTCAGCTCGGAGAATGTGGACGAAACCGGCAAGCTTTTGTGTTCCAACTCGTCACAGTGAGGCTACATGCGCCTTTTATTTTATCCCCGAGATACTGATTTGCCGGGGCTGGGAAACTCGGCAGCCTCTTAAGCGGAAACCCACCAGCCAGGAATGAAGCCTGTTTGTAAGACAACCTCAAGGGCCAAGGCATACCATGCGACCCTCCGGCTTACAAATTCGCCAACACTGAAATGACTAGCTGTCAGCTCACCACCTGTGACTTATCATTAGGAGACATCGGACCTTAGTTTGTTACTTGAGGGGTTAGGGGAACAAGCCGGGCCCGTCTTCCCACGTTGCGACGATGGTCCTCGTGCAGAGGTTGCTTTATGATGCATCACACTGAACATAACGACGGCGTCTTTGAGACATTGTGTAACTCTCACCCCAACTTTCTCATGTTTCTGAGTTGATCTAGAGTCTATAAGCTACAGGAATATTTATTCCGAATAAACGACATGATATGTTGAGCTCGTACCAACAGATGCCTATGCAAACCGCCGCTACTATGTTGGCTTTTGACTACGGCACCCACTCTCCCAACTTTCTGGTGCCCATTACCGACCCTTGATGAGTCTAAAGTCCGTGGGCCACTGGTAGGAATTCGAGCTATAATCCCATCCGCCTCGACGGGCAGTAAATTTGTCTCACAAGTTCTCTCTCTGGGCAGCATCATTGGCTTGCTGATCCAGACCCACCAGCACCACGGCTTGCTGTCTTAGTCTTAGGAATCCAACACCCTCTTGAATACGATGCAGAGGATGCAGGGTCGTCAGAATTGTAGAACAGTGAAGAAAAAGGAACATGACACTCAACAGTAGGGTAAGTGTGTAGAAGTCACATATCGAAAAAGAGCTGAAGTGACCTATTTTTCAAATCTCCCCAAAGAACTTACGCTAGTTACAAGTGTCGGTGTCGTTACAAGTCGTGTCAGTGCGCCGGACTGAGACTTGACATGTAAAAAACCCATCTTTGGAAGTCGAGGTGCGTCTAAGACCAAGCGACTGAAGATTACTGAACGCCTCGTCACTGCGCTCTAATCAATATACTCGGACCTCGTGACACTAGCCGTCGACGGCAAAGTCATGGTGTCGCCCCTCACATGAGCGTCCCGCCGAACGAGATGCACATGATCTTTTTCGGGTAGAAAAATTAGCGTTACCTTGCAGACTTGTCTGAATCACATCACTAACCCTTGATGCAGAACCAATACGTTCATCTGCTCGGTAGTGGCGCCGGACGCCTGGTTGGTGGCCCAGTCTTGTCGTGGACACTCGCTCGGCAATGTGCCTACACCTCTGAAAGTCTCCATCAGGGGGAGATTGAAATCCTAAAAAGGTGCAATAAAGCTTTCATTGAAGGGTAACAGCTGTGGTGAAAGCCAAGAGTTGGCTAGGCCAGGCCAGGCCCGTCCAACGCGACAACGCTGCAGCATGGAGCTCAACTGCACTGCCATCATCCGCAGCAACTGCGCCTGGGATGCCATATATTGAAGACATTGTAATCTCCTATTATAACATGGACGAAATATACACACCCTAGTAGTAGGCCAAGCCCCCGACCTAAACAGACTCTAGGGCAGTAGAACCTTACTGCAACGGCAAATAATTGCTGCCGCGTAGCAATACGAAGTTTCAGGTCAAAAGTCATGATGCTCCACATCATTCGAGATTAGTGATGAGTAAATCACTGCGTGGCCATTGAATTGTATTTGAGTCATTGGGTTGGCTGTTATCCTTCTTTTTCGGCCTATCGGACTCTTCAGCTTCGTCTCAGCACTGATCCCTCTTGCGCCACACCCGGGCACCTGCGCAGACTGCGCCGAAACTTGAAGCGACACTAAGAAATTCATTCATTCTTTGAGATTTAGACCCTGACAAATTCGAGTTTCCGGGCCAGCCAGCAGCCGATTGTCACCCGAACAATCCTGCCGCTGGCATCGCGGCGAGCCACGACAGTCCAGTCGCCGGGGGGCGACGAGTCCATGGCTCTGGGACAAGCAAGTGCAAAAACATCTTCGGCGAGCGGCCGCATCAGATGGATGGGTCCTTTTCCAAGAAAGCCATCGAATGAGCCATACAACATGCCATCAGTGCCACTGCAGTGGAACACTGAGTCAATTTCCGCGCATTCGAATTTGCCATGCACGTCCGAGTACTTTGCATCGGGCTTGGCAACTGGCACACGGTGAGCGCGGAACTTGCGACTGTCCTTGGGAATCGTAACATGCAGCACATCTCCATCCAAGACGGCGGTGACATCGATGGACACAGCCTTGTTCGCCTCCACAGGGGTCATGTCCAGCGCAGAGCGATAGTAGCCAAAGGATAACTTGCCCTCTGCTTCTCCTTTGCCAATAGTGACAGCCAGGTCTGATTCAGGATCCAAGTAGGTGCCGATAAATGCCGAGGATGGATCCACGCCGCTGAATTTGGCGGCTTTCACTCCCAAAAGTCGCTCGATTACATAGTCACACACTGTGCCGGCTTTGGCGTGCTCCTCATTCAGCAGAGCAACGACAGATAGTCTGGCCTCGGGGACGTAGATTCTGTTGAGTCTGTAGCCCCGCAGAGCGCCAGCATGGCCAACCAGAGTAACGTCGCCGACAGTGTGTTGGCTCAGACCATAGCCGTAATCAGATGGAGATGCATCCTTGAAGTGCTGCTTCTTGCTGTTGAGGCCATACCAATTTTGGTCGTTGTCACGGTTTGTGTCAACAAACCTTTCGTAAGCGACCATGTCAGACAGTGAAGCCACAATGCCGGCGTCACCAGCCCACTCAATGCGGTTGTCGCCGGGATAGAAGCCAAGTGTCTCTGTGCCTTCGTGGCCGACACAAGGGGGTGGGTGCTTGGAGGTGTCGGCGCAGAGGAAGGCTGTCGTCATACCAGCGGGCGCAAATATTCTCTCATTAAGCAGATCAGAAAGTGTCTCGCCAGTGACGTTTTCCATTACACGGCCCAAAATATAAAAGTTGGTGTTGGCGTACGAGTACTGCGTGCCCGGCTCGAATTGGAAAGATTTGAGGCGCTGTAGCATCTGAGGACCATGACGCTCAATAGAAAAGGGCATTTCGGGTTGAGCACCCCAAAGCACAGTGAGTGCCCAGTAGTCGCGTATTCCAGACTGGTTATTGCAGAGCAGCTGCAGCGTCACACCTGTGTCTTGGGTCATCTCCTTGGGTAGGACTTTGGCAAGTTCGTTGGCAAGCTGCTCGGCCGCCGGCTCGCTGCGAGCAGCCATGGCCGGGGTAGGGTTTAGTTGCAGATCCGTGAGCAGGCCGCAGGTCATTTGCTTGGAAATGGAACAAATGGGAATCACAGTGTCGCTGCCCATAGGGATGCCCTTTCGCAGGTCGGCGAAGCCCCAGACCTTTTCACCGAGCAGCTCGCCATCCTTGACGACGGCAACAGCACCGCCAGGACCGCGAAACTTTGCAGGCAAGTCTGCCAGAACTCGCTCGATTGGTTCTGCTACCTGAGCCATTTTTTATGTGAGTTGCAGAAGTTGTAGATGGTTACCTAAGAGGAATTAAGGTGCGGGGCGAGACTTTATAGTCAGTCGTGTTTATCCTCGGCACCGGTACCCACCAACCCTGACGGGCCGCGATTTATGAGTGAATTTGCTAAGATATGAAGCATTATATACGATGAACTCTCATAATAATCATGTTGTATTTTTATTCCGAAGCTCATGATCTTGTTCTTTCTTTTTTTTTCCAGCCCATGGTAAGGTCCCCGCCCAGAATAATAACCTGGTATTTCGCCTGCCAAGGCATTCTCTGCTACGGATGGACGGCAAACAGCCATCTCACTGCCCGACCAGTGAATTCTCATGGTAAATACCAAGAATTCGGAGGTATTTTGAAGACAGGACATCCGTCTGGATTTCGATTGGCACTCGGAGGGCGCAGGGTGATATCGCCGCATCATCGTGTTGCAGCCTGTTGTTAGGTTGACGAACATCCGCTTGCGAGTAACGAAACCCGCTCCTACGTACACTTTGATCACCAGACTGGTCAGATAGTTAATGCTAGCTATATAGCCAGCTTGACATCCGCTGCAGCCACATCACCCTTCTCCAGTGCAGAGGATAAAAAGCGAACTAGTTCTAAGACGGCGCCTTCTTTCCAAACTAACCATCTCGTGGCCATTAGCCAGGCCAAACTATGCAAATTAAAGATAAATTTCATACTAGAAACTAATTCATTTAGTTTGCTATAGTGTCTAACTGTGATCTACGACACAGCATAAAAACGACGTTTGACCATCAGGTCAACCCCCTTGTCTTCAAGTCTATCCCTCCATCTTATAACAGGAGCGTCCATCACGTAACAGCTTCGACAAGTCTCCCACTCCAGCGAACACAAGCAACCCTTCAATCCAATAAAAGTTAAATATCTTCTGGCTTTTCCATTTTTCTCACGAATACGGCAGCTTTCGGGATCAATTGCCGAGGCAGTGGTTTCTGCACCATCAACAACGGCGCTTCCTTTCGAGTTGTTCATGATCAGGTTGATATTTTGGTAGCTTCGGGCGGTGGGGACAGGAGATTCAGCAGCGGTGGTAAGTTGCCCAAAAAGGCCAAAGTTGCTACGCCTCCATTCTTGAGATCGCCTCCCCACCAAAGTTTGAAACCGAACAAAACCTTTGTTCTGTTGTGTCGTCAGAGACGCCTTTGGATGATTTCTCTACGCCAACGCAGAACAGATTGCTTGCTGTCACGGCTCTCTAAGAAGCTCTTGTTTACCAAAATGGCGCTTCTGAATCAGCCAAGGACGTGTATAGCCAAGTTCAGCAACTTCTCGATCACAGATGCCGCGGCAGCGGCAGCGTGCCTACTCAGCCTACTCAGCCTGGCAACGAATGAATGAATGGCGAGCTAACTGTCAACTACGTGTCAAAGGCGTGCTGTGAAGGGGACTGTCACTGCTAGGTTGTCATGTAAATCAATCAGTTGTCAAACTTTTTATTTCTGAGAATCGAATTGTGTTCAAACATTCCAACCTTGTCGTTGACTCCAAGTCCAAACACACAAGGTTGTGGCAGCTAAACTCAGCCGCAAAGCATGCTTCAGCAAGAACCCTGTATAATCGCACAATGTAGAGCAAGCCGGCCTGGCTAGATGTCTGATTTCCATTAGAAACCTTGTATAAGATGCTTAACGCCATATTTATGTATTAGTCGCCATGGCAAATTCCATTTCAAAAGGCAAAATAAAACGCCGTCGCTTGTTTTTATACAGTTTGGGCTGCGGTATCACCCGAAGATGGACGCTTCTCCTCGCTCTCCTTCAATTTCCTTTGTTGATCCTTGGCCAGTTTGTAAAAGATCCAGGCTCCCCAAAGCTGCGCCGCCGAGAATAGCGTGTGTAGAAAAGGCGTCGTAATCTTCAAGGACAAAGACCATTTATCCCAGAGCGAGCCAAAAAGGAACATGATGATGGCGGTCTCGGTAGTAGTTCCCACCACCTCGAGGATCGCTGTTGCATAGAAAATTCTGGAGAGTAGCGCATGGTTACTGTTATGAGTTCGATAAACGATCATGGCCAAGTGAGGCCATAGCTCGGCAATGACATCGAATGCACCTAGCAAGTGTCAGTCAGGCGGCCTGTTGTCGAATTCAGACGCATGCACGCAACTTACCCCATATAAAGCACAAAATAAACTCGTACACTGCGTCTCTTTCGTGACCAAAATTGATGCTCATTGCGATTGCAGCCTGAGCAATTGTAATAGCACCAATGTGGTGTGCGCAACTGATGAGCGAGACCTTTTCGCGGAAGAAGAGCTCGAAGATGTACATGCCACAAAAAATTTGGGAAGAGACAATCATCATGTCACCAAGGGTGACGGGAGAGCCCTTGGCATAGGGAGTATGAGGCGTCGCCCTGCCACAGAGAATGGCGAGGAGAGGATAAGCGCAGAGAATGACCAGTAGAATTTTGGTGGCTGCTGCGACATGATGATTGGTGAAGCTGCGCAGTTGGGCGCTTGTGACGTCGCGGAGGACCTTGCGCGAGTAAACCTTGGGAATGAAAGGGTCGAGGACGTAAAGCCGGATAAGGGCAATGATGCAGCAGGTGACGGTCAAGATCAGGCCGGAGAAGGGCGCGAGGGAGGAGATGAGCTCGTTGATGAGCTCACCCAAGTGCAGGCCCTTGTGACCACCGCCATGCCCGGCCATCTTGTCGACGTGTAAAAAGGGATGCGGGTATTAAAATGTAAAGGTAGGTATAATCGATCGAAAAGGGTTAAAAAGAGTCGCGAGACGAGGCTAGATGGCCAGCCGCGGGCCTACTGGAGCGAGATGAGGCCAAATTGAAAGTCGCTCGTCATCTAGCCGGCTGGCAAGGGATAGAGAAAAAGGCGAATGTGCTTTGTGTTGAAGAATCAATGTCTCAAAAAGGCCTTGTCACGAGGAAAAAGGTAGAAGGAAAAGTCCAAGGCGGAAAGGAAAGAATCAGCAGAAGCTGAGGCCAGCAGAGGCTGAGGAAGGGCGTCAGCTTCCTATTTACACGGGGATAGGGGTCGCATATGGACATGGACAGTTGATGGTCGTCACAGCGCCCCCCCAGCAAATTACTTGTCGACGCGGGTGTCACAATGCAAACACAAGAGCAGTAATCCTAGTAAGCACAGCCCTACCTACAGATTACTCCGTACAGAGAGGCTGAGAGGGGTGGAAACCGACGAGAGACAATGCGATTTACGAGCACGCCCACCTCAGAGTGGAACGGGCAACTGTTGTAACTTGTGGGTGAGGCAGCGGCCTGCTGGTCAACTGGGCGAATAATGAATGAAGCCCATAATATTATGGACAATCGGCCCAGAGATGCCGCTTCCTGGAATACGGATGGAGCCGAGGGCGTGGCTTGGCCACAGGGCAGCTGGCGAGACTCTGGTCGGAAGAGGTGTGCCGGCTGGCAATCTCATTAGTTAATTACGTTGAAAGGGACCCAGAAGGCCAGAAGTTGGCTCAGAATGAGCCAGTGAGCCAGGGACTTTTTACGGAACGCCTACCCATTTCAGCTAGCGCAGATCACTGTCCACGCGTCCTTGCTGCATTTGACGCCCGGCTTGTGGCCCTTGTGGGCTAGAACGACCTTGGAGGCGCCTGCAATAAATAAAGCGTGCACCAGACCCAGACACCACTAAAAAATAACAGATTATTACGGAGTAATAATAACAAGTCGTTTTGTGCCCCAAACCGTATCTGATCCCCACAAAGGCTCTGAATCGCTGGCATTTGCTGGTTGCTTATTGGGTTTGCGAGTCGCCCCGATATGTGACCCTGTCAAAGGAGAGGAGCCGAAAAGGAAAAGGCAACGTAATCTTGCCTATCACGGCTTTCGCGAGCCTGGAATTTGGGGCCCAAGTGAGCTAGCTTCATTCCGCATGGTCCTAGGGTTCATAGCTGTATTCAATATTGATGCTGACAGGCTGTTTTTGGCCTGTGATCTGGTTAGATGGCGGAGAAATTATTGTACGAATACGCCCGAGAGGAAGAAATGCTCGTAGACGGCAAGTCTAGAAGGAGGGGAAGTTGGGCAACCTTCAGCTGCAAGTGTGGCTGACTGGCCTGTTTACCATCTTTGCAAAAAGAAGAAAAAAACGGCTCATAGGACGATTGGAATTTGAGGTGTACTGAGCTCTTAACGTGCACCGAAGAAAGTTAGACTTCCGGTGGTCGTCGTTGACACGGGAGCCTATAGCCCCCTGAGTTAACTTATTTGGAGGCGAGGACCTTGACACGCGCTCCCCACCCCCGCTAACAACACTGCCTTCATTCTTAGCCTTGCAATACAACAAGGCTCAGTGCGGGCAAAACAAAGCGTGGCGGTGCTCGCTTTTTTCCCTTTAAACCCTCATGGAAAGGAAATAAACTTTTTCAACTGCCAAGCTGCTCATGACGAGATGGCGAGGCCGTTTTGTGACTGTGAGCATCCCGCTGGTCAGCAAGAGGGGAAAGGGAAACCCCTGTGCTGCACCTGCGCTGCAGGTGAGATTTGAGATTTGATTGCGCTCCAATTGGCTCATTTCTGTGCAGGCTGATGTGCCATCTACTAGATATCCTGGCAAGCCTCGGCCTCTGAAGTGGCCTCCTTTTTTTTCTTTTTCTTCTTCTTCTTCTTTTTTTTTTTTTTTTTGCAATCTCGAGGAGGCGCAATATAGACTAGTCGGCGAACTTTATATGTTGCATTGACAAACGTTCGCTGGTCCCGTACACAGCCCTATGCCTGATGGATCTCCGGGCGTTTTTTCTGCCAAGCCTCAGCATTGTTCTCTGAAAGCCCACTCGCGTGCGTAAGGCTATGCTTATCTTGACGGCGATGCAGAGCTCCTATGTCTATTGTCGATAATCGTGCTCTATCCTGGTCTTGAGCTTTCGAGATTTGGAAATAAACACATCACCGCTTCACGTCAAGGTGCCTTTCTGAATCCTGAAAATGTTAGGACAAACGTCATGCTATTCATTCATCATATACAGATTATTGGACACCTCTATCATAAGTCACATCATCATGTCCTGAGCCGTTATGAAGACTTGTTTCGCGAGAAGCGGCCAAAGATGTTTTTGATCTGCGCTTTTACCTCGCTGCTCTTACTTGCCCTTTTCTCGCCATGGCCCTTATCCTCGTTACTCTCGCCGACCTGTGCCTCTGCCGCCTCCTTGGGTGGGGTAAGCGCACCCCTATCTTTGTTCATCTGCTCTTGCGTGTCGAGTTGCGCTGTGTTATCATGCATGAGCTGCTGGGCCAGCCCAACAGTGTTCTCGTCGTCGTCCTTGGGCAGCGGTACACCCGAATCGGTGCCGGTGCCGCTAGACGGCATGTGGCCGTCCTTGTTAAACAAATCCGCTACATTACCAGGGCCAAACATGCGATCATACACGGCGAGCGTGGTACCGAATTCTTTGCGCGCGCCGACCTTGATGGCGTCCAGCAGCTGGAGAGCGTAGGTTTGGCAATTGTTGGAGATGAGGTTGTAGGCGGGTGTCTTTTCGCGAATGGTAGCAATGACCGTCTCGCCGGCGCGCCGCAACGCATCGTCATTGAAGCGCGTCTGACCGACGCTGAATGTCTTCCACTCCTCGCGATTGATCTTGTCGTTAATGTAGATGACGTGGAAGCTCTCATCCATCCAGAGCTGGTGGACGTAATCGCCGACGAGGACAGCCCAGTGTTGCGTGGGATCAGGGTACTTGTTGATCCTCTCGGTAATCATTTTGCCGAGACCTGTATTGTTGGCGAACCATTTGCCTGCAAGTCCGCCAACAGGATGCCAGCCAATCTCGACGGCGCGTGGCTCCCCATCGTGGACCGGCTCGCCCTCGGGTACAACGTTGGGTTGAGTGCCGAGCCCGACAGCACGCTTCAAGGCCAATTCGCCTTTGTTGATGTTCTTTTGTCTTGAGGGGGCTTGTCAGCTTGAACGGTACGGCAACAGGCCTGTGAGGCCGCTCATCAGGGGGGAAACAGCGCAACAAAGACGTACAAAAACTCGCCCACGTCGAACCCCTCTTTGTCTTTTGTCGGCTGTGTGTCGGCCATCATAAGCTCACAAGAGGTTCCAGCTTTCGGGATCGAATATAGAGTCGCGACATGCGCTGCCGAGTGGGAGGCTCACTGATGACGACGACGACAGGGTGAGATGTGCGGCGTTTTGCTACCCCTGGGCGCACCCGACTTTCTCCACATGCCTTCGTCGTAGTGGCTGCTGGTCGTGGCACAGGCGGTCAATAATCGGGGAAGCCTGCAATAACTGTGCTCGTTTCCATCGAGAGCAAGAACCTGGCCAGGATCTACCAAAGTGCATTGTTTGAATTTGACCCAAGACAATATCGGCCGGTGTTGTTTTTGTGCAGTGTTTGGGCTCAGCGGGCGCTTGCTGCGAGTAAAGGTAGGGCTGCTCCTCAAGGTCAATTACCCGGTATGGCAGACTCTATTACTTGTAACGGATTCCTGTTCCATCACATCAACTGGCAAAAGAATCAGGATTAGTCACAGTACGAGAATCAACCAGAATTTCAACTATGGCTTCTATAGTTGTTCGTTACGGATACACTACCTCAACCTTATTGATCCAGCTACTGCCTCACCACGTTCCTAAAATCCCTCGAGTATGCCCCCACTTACCGGTTTATTACTGACGTACCATTCTGCGGTTGCGTCGGCAGCTAGTTACAACAAAACATAGTTGAGGCTGAATCAAATGAGGCAGGCAGTACGGATGTAGTTTCACTTGCAATAAGATACTGGTGCGCGCTAGCAAGTGTCGAGCTAGGTACGACTCAGCTCGCGTTGCTCGACCGTAAAGTTCATAAGCCGCCCACCAAGTCCGCAGCTTCGACTTCGTGTCGGAAATAGCAGAGCTACATGCCTAAAGTGATTCATAAATATAATGCGAAGAACGAAGCGGAATTTGAGACTCCGCTGCAACAGCTACCTACCAACGGAGTGTCGCGGCCTTATGCTCCGGAGTTAACAACATCTCCATTCCCATGTCGATCCAATCCCCGGACGTTGTCGCTGATTAGGACTTCTCCCCGCAGAGCGATTGGGCGTCTGGTGGAGCGTGGAGCTCAAGGTTTGCTGCCTAACTAGCTCCAAGGAGCGTCGCCATCCATGACAGCCAGCGCCAAATAGAAGTCAAGGTCTTTCGGCTTTAAGAACCAAGAGTACACTAACGTTAGCTGTACGTAGTGTCCAAGCCAATATTCCATGACATCAGTTGCCGACGGAAGCAGCAAACGAGCTCCATTTCTCCGCTTTGTTTGAGTATTTAAGCATCAAGAGCCCGTGGCCAAGTGTAAAATGATGTGTTTACGCGCACAGCTCTTTAGCCTTTAAACATTCGCAACCCCAACAACAACCAAAACTTACAACACGCAGCACCAAGCAAGTTCCACATACACAAACCAAACATGTCTCTTCCCACACGAACGCTCGGACGCAATGGCCCCAAGGTAACTGGCATCGGGCTGGGCCTCATGTCCTTTGCAGGATGGTATAAACAGCAGGACACGAGCGAGGAGACGGCGCTCGCTTTCCTGGATCGCGCCTATGAGCTGGGTGAGCGATTCTGGGACACGGCCGACGTCTACACCAACAGTGAAGCGCGCGTCGGAGCGTGGTTCAAACGCACTGGCAAGCGCAATGACATCTTCCTTGCGACCAAGTTTGCCCTACGCAACACGCCTGAGGGTCGCGTTATCGACAATGACCCAGCGTACGTCAAGGAGGCTTGCGCCAAGAGTCTCGAGACGCTAGGCATCGACACCATTGATCTGTACTACTGCCATCGCGTGGATGACAAGACGCCAATTGAACATACCGTCAAGGCCATGGCCGAGCTTAAGGCGTACGTCAAATTCCGCTAACCTTTTAAACCTGACCCTTGATCATAATATGCTGACATTGCGCATAGCGAGGGCAAGATTCGCTACCTCGGACTGTCTGAATGCTCCGCAGCCACGATCCGCCGCGCGCACGCCGTGCATCCCATTACCGCATACCAAGTCGAGTACAATCCCCTCTTTCTCGACATCGAGTCCCCCCAGAACGCAATTCTGCAGACGTGCCGGGAGCTAGGCATCACGATTGTCGCATACAGCCCCGTGGCACGCGGACTCCTGACGGGCGCGGTCAAATCGCACGCGCAACTGGCCAAGGACGACTTTCGCGCGGCAGTGCCCAAGTTTGGCGAGGCCAACTTTCCCAAGATTCTGGCGTTGGTGGACCGCATCCGTGCCATCGGCGACAAGCACGGCGCGACACCGGCGCAGGTTTGCCTAGCGTGGGTAGCAGCGCAAGGCGACGACTTTATCTCGATTCCGGGTACCACGACGATAAAGTACCTGGAGGAAAACGTCAACGCGATCCATGTCAAGCTCAGTGCGGAGGAGATTACGGAGTTACGCAAATATGCCGAGGCGACAGACCTCCCTGGTGATCGGTACCCAGAAAGGTAAGTTTGCCACAACGATACCAGAAACTCGGAAATGCTAACCAATCCATAGCTTTGGTGCTATATTCCGTGATGCTGTACCTCTGCAGTAAGATAGCAACTAGTTGGTAGTATACGGGCGAGCTCAGATACCGGGCGCTGCAGGGCCCGTCACCATCTTTGGGTTTGCATTACGGCTGCATTCGGCGTGATAGAGAATGTGCACCAAACAGAAGAATATGTATTGTGCCAGAATAAATTGTTTCCGTCATTTTGAATTGTTGCCAATGGGTCTGCCAGTATTTGTGTGTTGGAGACTTGACTGTCCCTACTTGAGCCAGCCAAGGTATATTAACCCAGTCTCAGAGCCTGGAGTTGTCCACTCCATTTTCTCTGTACATATGTGGCAACAGCCTCTTTGAACACATTCGAATGGCTTGAACCAAGGCATGGCTACTTGATACCCCTGTCATAGCAGAAATAACGCACCGACAAACGCCCCGTATATGCTCCATTGATCTCGACAATGCCCGCCTCCGCATCTGGCCCTTTGCCTGTACACCATCAGTCACCCACGACGTCGTGACAACTTTACCGCACAATCTCGTCAGCGGGTAAAAGGCATCATTGGTCGTCGCCGCTGCGGTTGTTCGCGTCGTCCACCAATATCAACACCGCCATCGCAGCTGCGTAACACTCCCGAATCGCGCATGACATGCTATTTTTCGTCAGCATCATGTTCTTTCTACGTTCGGGCTAGATTCTCTCGACTACTTACCAAGTCTTGCCTATGTCGGCCACCATAGCGCTCACGCCCCAGTGCGCACACCATGCTCTGGCTAGCACCTCGTGGTCTGGCACCCCAAAAGCTTCGACAACTAGAACTTCATCATCGTCCTGCTGCTGAATACCATCAGCCGCAACATTTCCATTTGCGCCATGTACAATTGGCATCGGTGTAGATCTTGCGCTCCTCGTGTTACTGTTTTTCTTATAAAGCCCGCCCCAGTCTTTGACTCCCAAGATATCTTCTACGGCGATGCGTCGGTAGATGTAATCAAAGAAAAGCGGATGCGGGCCATCTGAGCACGGCCAGGCATTAACGAATGACACATCGTACGCCAGCCGCAATGGCCAGGAGACACCATCCACAGCGACCTGTATCCTTGCATCAAATAGCTTTGGCCCAGGAGGTGTTTTGATGTGATCCGGAGCAGGTACCTCGCGCAGCGTCAAGAGCTCTAGGCGGGCTGTATTCAGCGGTGCGCCAAGGCTCGCTTCGGGCGTCACTAGCACATATTCATCGATGGGAAAAACTGCCGACGGCGGACCTAGTGGGTCGGACCTTTCTCCCATGCTCTCGACATCTTCACGCTGCAGGACTTGTTTCGGCTTGCGGGCGCGGATGCGCGCAATCTGGGACCGTCCGAGATCTGCCGTCGGACATGCCGGCCCGACCCAACCCGCGAGCGCACGGCACGTTGGCGCGAGCACTTTCCCCACAATGCTGGTCGTCGTCCAGTACGTGTAGCTATTACGGTACTGAAAGCCGCAACTGGGATGCAGGTGGGAGAGGAGGGCCAGTTCATCAGTAGCCTCGTCAGGGTCAGTGTCGATGAGGGTGTTCATGATGATGAAAGGAAACGTCGGTCCTGGGAGGACGAGGCCGCTGAAAAAGGCGTAAGCATCGGAGCTCACTGCATTGGAGTCCGGCTCGTCTCTGGCCTCTCTGAGTGCGTCGAGGGTTTCGTCAAGGTTCGGCCACTTCAACCTGGTTGCAAACCTTTTTAGCATCTTGACCTGTCGCCTTTTGAGCTTGAACCGAAGTTTAATATCATCCACAGTAGGTCCGTAGCTGTGGACTCGTATATAATCGCTCCAGCGTCTCGCGAGCGCTAGGTTCCATCGTATCGTGGGAGGCATTTGTTGCAAGAGCTTGTCTTTGGCATAGTCGCTGTGTTGTTTGTTGTGTATCCGCGCATTCAGCTCCATGCTGAGTAGTAACTGATGAAAGAAGGCGAGATACCTGTCGTGGTCTTCTGGAAAAGGGTCAAAGATGAAACGCGTCACCACTTGATTCTTGGGGTCCGTCAAGTCAATCCAGTCCGGCCGCGAAAGCGCCATGATGAGATCAGTGATTTGCTTTTCTAAACTCTTTCGCGGATTTAATATACGGTCCGGATCGCGCAAGATCCTTCTGTATAGTGTTCGATACAGCGTTCCCTCGTCAAGGTCCTCGCGCTCAACCTGCAGCTCCCGCAGTCGTTCAAACACTTGCTCCAGTGTGAGGGCCCTCGGGACAATACCGGAGTCGCGTAGCGTGATGCGCTCCGGGAACTCGCTCACCATCGACGCCCAGTGATTCAAGGTAATGGTCCCTGGCCGGGCGCCATGCAGGTACGCGCAGCTCGGCTGCTCCAGCGTGCTCCAGGGTGAGGATATCTCGCCTGGCCCAGCCATGCGAAAGGTCATGAGCTGCACCATGGCATCGTGCAAGTTGACACGATCCGTGGCCTCGTCACCTCGATTCCCCGATGATGCCGCATACAGGGCAAAGAATTGCTGAGAGACATGCGGCACGGCGCGCCGGTAGCCCTTATGGGACGGCGCACCTCGCGCGATCAGCGCAATCGCCTGGTCGCGGGACAGCTCCTGCTGGGGGTTCATGCCGGCTGGCGGCCATTCGCTAAGGGGCGTCAGAGGCGACTGCGGGGCGGGGGCATCGACGTCGGTGTCATCGTCGCTAAACCTGGTGACTCGTCGTCGGCGCGGACGCGCATCGGCATCGCGTGGTTGCGCCATGGACGACGTCTCTGGTGGTGGACGGCGTGGTCGCATCGGAGCAGTCTTTGTTTTGCGCGGGTCAACTTTTGGCTGGCAAGATGATTGTCGCATTAGCATTGGCGGTCCGAGTTTGAAAGGGGCTCTCGGTAGTTTGAGCTTGCCTTGGGTTTCGCATTGCCACGACCTCGCCTCAAGAGGCCTCCCCAGAATCCACTGGCTTTCTTAGTCGTGCTTTCCATTGCTCGCTCGCCTCTCCCAATACTGGTCTGCACCAGAGGCAATGACCAGAAAGCCAAAGTTCAGTAGCGCGAGGAATACAAATGCCCTGCGCTAAGTTTAGAGCACTTGTTTTAACTTCGCCAGCCTCCCAATGGCACGTGTAGTCTGTCGTGCGTTCATGACGCGGCGCGCGCAGTACACTGATTACTTGCAAGCGCTGGCTGCGGGCAGGGTATCGCTACGTCACACAAAACCGGCTGACAGAAGCAGTGACATGTATGGTGTGCCCGAGTGGCGACGGGTGATGGGCGGCGAGACGTTATTGTGAGCGGCAAGAGTGAAAGTCGGCGGGCGGTGTTGTTTCTGTGTTGATAACACAGGGCGACAGCCACTGGGCCGTTCGTTGCATGTTGACTGGCCCACAGTGCGCAGTCCTTTGTTATTAGCTGCATATGCAGGCGCGAGCATGGAAAGATGCGAGGGAGGCGACGCCGGGGATACAAAGGGAATGAGGAAGGGAGTGAACAAGACAGCACAATAAGCATTCGTTTGGAACAGTCTCTGCTGATTTCATCTTGTTTGTGATTTTGACTACATGTCTCAGTTGTTGGGTGATAGTGGTGCCGCCGTCAGTCTCGTAATCGTGTCATGTACTGTGCAGGCGGCAATTTTGTCACAATTCAAGACTTTCAATATATTGACTGCGGCATTAACGGCAGCTCATTCGTGAGCTGAACAACCAACGACAAGACTGTGACTATGCGAAGCCCAGCAGCGCTGTGGTGAGGAGCTGTGTTATGACTGCTGCCACCTGAGGCGAAAACTTCTAATTGAGCAGGAGTAGAGGAAAGACACAAGATACAGCTGGTCAAGCCATGATGGAGGCGAGGAGAAGGATTTGCAACAATGTCTGGCAAAAAGCGGCGCGAATTTATCAAAGTGTAACCACCATTTGTCCACTGAACATATTCAACAGAACAAATCTTGATAAAGCCAAAGACAATAGCTCAAGTAGCACCAATTTTCATCACGAGGCGATACTCAAATGTCGAAAAGCTATTTGAAAAGCCAGGATGTCTCGGACCTGGCAGCAGATGGAACATTGGACAGATGCTCTCTGCACAAATAAGCAAGACGGAAAATACAGAAACAAGTAACTCCGGTGATTGTTTGAATTACCCTTTCTCCCTCTATCCCTTGTCGGATGTATGAGCACAGGATTTGTACATTAACAAAGCATGAAAAGCAACAATCAACGAAGCTCATCTTGGAGAACAGAAAAATTAGGCAGGCTTGTATCGGGATGACGGTGGCGCATCTTGTCAAAAGCCTTGCGGTACTATTGATTTCATCCAAAAGTTAAAAATCAGTCAATGAATAGAATGTAGGTATGAATACGCACCTGGATGACAAAGTTGGCGATGAGAGCCACAATCAACGCCAGACTGATGATGATTGGTCCCACCATATTTTCAAAATCCTTACCGCTGCGCTCAATGATCATGCTTCGGCGCACGCGTAGCATACCATATCCCCACGCGCCAGCAAAAACGGCAATGCATGTATACACGACGCCAAAGACAGAGGCAGTGGTGTTTTCGCCCGCCGCCGTGTAGAGAGCGAGAGCCAGGGTACCCTGCAGGATGCAAATGTGCTGCCACTTGAGAAACGTTCGCTCGTTGGCTAGCCACACTTTGGGTTCTACCTTGAGCTCGCCGGCATTTTTTATCCACTCGGTGGGCTCAACGACACCCTCGGGGAGCTGGAAGCGCCGGGCGCGCTTGGCCTTGGCGTACTTGGAGAGGGAGAGTGCGGGAATTACGGAGGAGAGGGTGCCGTAGCCATTGCGGGCGGCGGCGCCACTGCCCTCGCCTTCTTCCTCGGGCGGAGCGGCGACGCTGCTGCGGTGATGGAGCGATTTAACCTGCTGATCGCGTGACTCGGCGGCCATGCGATCGGCAAGGTACGATTTCCCGACAGACGAGCTCTTGGCAGCCTTGTAGGACGAGGGGAGAGTGCCGATGAGGCTGCCGACGGCCATGGCGTCATCGGCACGCTGGACGCGGCGTTGTTCCTCGGCCTCGAAAGCTAGCTGCGGGTCCTTGCGGATGTCTGTTTCCAAGTCGCTGAGCCAGAATGGCAGTGCATTGACGTGGTCCTCGAAGAGAGAGGCCGTGCCGTGGACGAATTTGGAGAAGCGCGGCACAGCGTGGAGGAGGTGAGAAGCCAGCAGGTCTTCGACCCAGACGGGACGCTTGCGGTTGGCATCCTCACGGAGCTTAATCTCGAGGACGGCATATGGGAACTTGGAGACTTCGCTCTGGTTAATATTGCGGAAGGGATAGGTCATGTTGCTGTCATCAATGTCGGTACGGTGCCAGTCGTTGGGGTTGCGGCATGGACGTTCGGCATCAAGGGTATCTTCGCGAATAAAGGCGAGATCAGTATCGATGGAAATCCGAATGCGGTCATCGGCGGGTTTCTGAAAGGCGGTGCGCAGATAGTTGGCGCGCAGGACGGGTGCGAGTTTATGTTTCTGCTGGAAGCTTTGAATGTTGTCGACAGTCTTTTTATATTTGGCGACAGTTTCGGCGGACTGGCCCTGACGCTCCATCTTGGCGACGGTCTTTTCCATAGCGTACTCGCCGGTCAGGAAAGGAGTGACGTATTTGTCCTTGATGGTAAACTTTGACTCGTGGCTCTCACCCGTGCCATCGGCGACCTTTTGCTCGACGAAAATGTCGGGCTTGGTGCTAAGCTGGCCGTACCAGCGCAGACGAAGCGACTCAGCACCCTTACTGCTGTCAACCTTTTTATTGTAGAGCTCGAATGCCTTGTTGTCGAAGTAAAGAGATGTTACGGTGGGTGATTCGCTGCCGTCGAATTCCTTGGAAGTTTGCTGGCTGTAGATGAGGGCTGGAAGATGGCGGAGAATGAGAGTGCGGACTTCGAGGAGGTTATCGGGGTGAATCCAGACTGCCAAGTATTAGTACCGAGTGATGCTCAAGATTGGATCGCGGCTTGCATTTGTGAGCCGTGTAGAGCTCGCCATTGAGAGTCTCGCCTTGGGTCTCGAGATCAATGGGTAAGGTAGGGTCGTCGTCGAGCTGCTGGCGGATGGCGTAATACATGATTGATAGCTTGTTGAGGAGCGACGAGTAGCCTTGCTCCGAGTTGAAGGGGCGCTGGGCGAGACTATGCTGCATCATGGGGCGGACCTTGTAGCGGTCGCCGCGCTTGCGATCGTGCTTTTTGACGATTTTGAGGAAGCCAGTGTAGTTGATGGAGCTGTACTTTTTGAGCTCCTTAACCTGGCTCATTATGCTGTCGAGCTCGGACTCGAGCTCCTTGAAGCTGACCTTGGTGGCATCGTCGACGGCCGGGGGCGCGGAACCGTCTGCGGACACCGGGGGCGCAAGCTTCTTGAGCTTGGCAAAGGCGGCGTCGGCGCGGTCCTTGAGGAGGGAGACTTGTTCCTCCTGAAACTTGGCGACCTTTTCCAGCTGGACGTTGAAGATTTCGTCGCAGAAGCGGTTTTCGTCGTCCTCAGTCCATACCTCGTTGTCATCGTCGAAGTTGTTTTCGCGGAGGAGAGCCTTGAGCTTGTTGTAGTCAATGTACTTATCCTTCCAAGGCCCGTTGATGGACTCGCTAAGAGTCTTGCCGAATCGCATAGTGGAGGGCGTGCTGAGAAGCGCGGTAATGAGATACGATGGTATAGCTCGTCGATTGATTTGGATCGGTGAGGGGAGTGGCTGTCGGAGGCGTATGTTACGTGCGACCTCGATCTTGGAGCAACTAGGTCACTGTTATGTGTGGGGACCGAGACCAAAATAAAGCGATCGATGCAAGCCCTGCGATTGATAAAGGAAAATAACACAGGATAAAGGAGATGAATCAACTGGCCAGTCCTGATATCAATGCAGCAAGGAAAAAAAAATTGCGCAGGCTGGCAAACCCACCAAGGTGCTGCAAGTCGTGAGGGTATCTTTGAAGCTGGTGTTGAGAACGAGAGATGCTAGTGTGGTGGGGTTAGAAGCTTGAGCTATTGGGCCTATCATGGCGCTGTAGACTGCACGTGCCGAAGCCTCTGAAAGCAGCCACTAATAAACCACTGCAGGCGTTCCAAAAAGGTAGCGCCACCGACCTGTAGCATCCCACAAAAAGTGTACCTACGTATTCGTACCACTCCATACCTAGCGGCCTTGATGCGTTTGGTTAGCGCCGTGATGGTGACCCTCTGGCTTGCTGTCGTGCCGACGTACAGTGCCTCTAGGTAATTCCGAGCAGCATTATACACCCACTGTAGGCGGATTTGCTGGTTCTATGCTCTGAATTACCTATTAGACTCACCGTACCTCGAGCAGCATGCCGGACCGATGCCCCTATGTCGTGGGAGTTGCAGTTGTCGCGGTTGATATAAACAGAGTCAAAATGAAGTGGAATCTTGAAGAGGAACTCACATGTTCACTACCAATATTACCAGATGTAATAACCCACTGTTACCACAGAAGGCTGCAGGCTGCAGCTCGTGCCACTTCCGCATCACGATAACGCAGCTTCATGCACCTTTGTCCACCCTTGCAAAGTGGTGCACTTATTCGTCTCTGCTAAATGTATTGGTGTCGAATAAAGGCTCATTTTTAACTATGGAATGCCAATCTCTGTCTCGCCCGTAGCGCTCGCCACTAAATACTTATGGCGAGTATTATCCAGATAGAAAATGGTAGTTACCTGATGACCGCTGTGACTATGGGCGATTATTAGGTCAATTACATGATTACATGGGCTACCCTTGAACCCACAAAGTCTGCCTTTGACGCCTTGCACAATGTTCGCGCTCTTTCTAGAAGCAGGCTCAAATTATCTTATGTGTGCCCAATTAAAGTCATGAGGCGAGCTCGATGTTGAGATAGTGCTGGGAACTCGGTGTCTTCGTCAACGACCACCAGCTCAGTGTGTGTGTCCGTAGATGGGCTTCATTTTCCACAGATCCCCAACAAGTACGACGGCTGTTAAAAAAAACCAGGCAAGCACCGCTTACTTTATCGCGTGTCAGTGAAATGTAAAACATGAAATAACACTGTCTCTCTAATCATATTGAACCTGAGTCGGCCGACTTGTTACAATTAATGCAGACATCTGTGCAGCAGCCTGCATTGTCCCTACAGATAGCGCCGTTTACAGGGGGCGCACAGGTGATCAGCGCCACCAGTGCGAGGTTCGTCGGATGGTTCAACAACAGCCCTTGCTCAAAGAAATGGTGAGGGTATTTTTGGTTCACCAAAACAATGAAAAAGAAGAAGAAATGAAAAGCCAAGATAGCTAAGAAGCTATTGCACAACCATTCTTTTTGGAGCAGGTATTTCATCGACACTGAAGATAAGAAGCGTAACTCGGGGTCTTGGTTTGGAGTAAATGACCTACGGGTAAATGCTGTCACGACCTGACTGAGTTTGTCCCCAGCCTACAAACCGCGTACCCGTCTTTTGACATGCACCAAAAGTGACTACTGCTGGGGGGACCACGCTCGTCGTCTTTAGCTCCTCGAATGCTTTGCAGTGGCAGCCAGTCTTCACCATGTCATGATCAAACTTGAGGGAGCCAAGGCCAGCTTGGTCCCGTACTTGCTGCTGCCATCGAGTGAAGACTCTGCCAGCGACGTGGCCGCCTTTGAGAAGCGCCTCACCGTGCCGCTCATGTCGAAACCTTGAGCGATCAGGTCCATGAAGGATGGCTGCATGCATGACCTGGAACCCAGAACTGCAAGGTTAGAAATTCCAAGAACCCGCTGGTGAGATCGCCCAACAGATCTAAGATGGCCGTTGCTGGAACCACCTCGTCGTCAGATCGTTTCGACGGTATCATCTTTGCAAATGAAACGACGCTTGATACCGTGCCGCATGACTTTTGCTTTTCTCAGTCGTCATGCCCCAGGCTAAACTAAGTGTTAAGGCCCTGAAGACTTAACGTTTTGCTGCAACCACCAAGAAGGAAGCCCTCACAGAGAGCAACTAGTAAGATTTAGCCACCCAAACACCAAGTGTAGTGACAGGCTTGACGGGAAGAAATCGAGATGAATTAATTTAGCAATTATTTGGTCGAATAGCTTTCAAGTTTGTGCCCGTTGACTGAACCAAGTTTCCAGCCGCTGCAAAATAATCATCAATTGCAGGCAGAACATTCTGGCATCTACCAGTGGTAATGGACGTGATCTTTCTTTCCATCTGCTGCTTTGACATCCGTGCGCCGCGAGAAGCGAGTAGATCGAGCCCGTCCACGACGAGTTGAAAGTTGCCTTGGGTTTCGAGCGCATTGTGCGCCTGGCGAATGGAGGCGAGCCTATTCTGTCTCGGACCTTTGAGAAACATGCGATCCAAGACTTCCTTGTGTGTCAACTCGTCCTTCTCCGCTGACAATGCCCTAGACGCTGCCGCCTGAACTTGATTTCTGGGCAAGGATGTTGCCATAGACAGGAACTGGGACACAATCCCAGTGTCTCTTTGCCATGACTGCTGGGCGTTGTCAATGGCGTTAGTGGAGGGCGGTTGGCCACCCCCAGTACCGCCACCCCCAGTATCGCCACCACCAATCAGGTCTGAAAATCCGGGGAATAATCCAGAAAAACCGTCGAAGAATGGATTAGCTGCGTTGCTGCAGACAGAAAAGGTAGTGGCGAGTGCGAAGACTTTCAGGTAATGCATAACTCCGATATATCATCCAATTAAGCGATGAGAGAGGTTGCGACCTTTCGGGGGGGTCTTTGGTGCAATAGTTAGCGTTAGGCAAATGCTGGAGTAGAATTCGCAAATCAGCAGGGGATGAGAGCTCTGTATATAGGCGAATAGAATAATAAAGTATGTTAGTGTATTTATCTGTAGGCAAGTAAAGAAGGTCCACAGAAGTGGAATGACGAGCATAGGCTTGTCACGCGGAGATCCCGGACACGAACGCCAGACAACCTTCATCCTGCGACATCTTGGCGCGAAACTCTTGAAACATTTCTCGCAACCTCGTCATTGAGTTGCCAGTGCGAATATTTGCGTGCATGTTCGACAGCGCAGACACAGCATGAGATGCTAAAGGGAACCGCACCCATCGTCTCACATCCCAGCCTTTCTACATCTATTATCGACATTCCTGCCAATTCGTTCCCCAAGCCACATGATGTTGGCTCGGGCATGGGTACATGGTCCACGTTCGATGGTAAACCATTGTTCTGATGTTTCGTGCGAATAAGGCAGCGATGTGTTTCAGCAGAAGCTAGTCAGTTTGGCTCTGAAACAAGCTGGAAATCGTTTGGCACTGTCCTCTTCAAGTTTGGCCACCCACACAATACGTGTTCGAAACGTGAAACAAGTCATCTAGACGTACTGCTAGGGGTTTATTTGGGCCCTCAAGCATCACCTTCAATCAGCATGCTGGATAATGAATGATGCTTAAAAATCCCGCCTCAATAATAGCTTTAGGCAGAAGCGTCGGCGACATTGCTCAACTCTCTTGCTTGTCTAGGAATAGCTGCATCAAATGCTTACCGCAGGCTTCATTTCTTGCTGCGCGTCGCACCGTCTACGGTGTAACACTCGCCTACAGTAGCAACAGAGCCTCCACGACATCAGCATGTCCGGACTCGACGGCTTGCTCAACATGGGCTGTACCACGGCTGTCAATCGCATTGAAATCGACACAATGACGAGAAGAAGCAGTTGTTTCATCTGCTGAGCTATTCAGCTTAGAAATGTAATCCAGAATGGCAGATATGCCCCATTTCGCAGCCATACGTAGAATATAAAAGTCTGATAGTGCGAGAGTGCATGAAAAGGTGTCGAAGCCAATGTTGTCGGCTCGGCGATTCGACTGCAATGAATTTTGCATGTTCTTTGCGTATCACAAACTTCGTTTGTGTGTGTTGGGCGCGGTCTGCCTAGCTGTATGCTGCATAGGACCACATATTTGTGTGATGTTGAGCATGAAACCACTGGATGAGAACATCCAGGCACCGATAACAAAGCTCAGCATGAGCGTCTGGTAATTTTACTGAGAAAATGGTGATATTCAGGGCCAACTGTGAAGTCCTTGACACATTGATGAAGAAAAAGGACTGTATCTGCCTGAACAATAATCAAGAGTTGAAAGGCTGCGACCTGTTCACGAGTGAACTTTAGCCGAGTTTATTTGTCGTCTTCGACCTGATGCAGCTGGCAAGCATCCGCGAGCTCCCGCAGGCTCAACGACCACAATCTCACAGCAATGCAGCTTAGTATGCGTCGAATTGCTACCACGTCGTTTTCATACTGCCGTCGGGCTTTGTGTAAAAGGCTACTGTAGAGCAAAGCGAACCCTTTGGGCATGTCCCTCCAAAGCTCAATGGCGTCTTTCGAGGGAACATCTTCAAGCTCTCGTCAGGTTAATTCAATCCAAAGGAAAGTGTTTTCGGCCTTACTTTCCTGCATGTCACTGACTTGGCTCTTGATTTTGTCTGTACACCGTTTTCGGTTGGCTATATAGTCAGTCGAGCTTCTCTTTGATAAATTGACCATCCAATTCAATATCGTCAAAGGGGGCCAAGCTTTTGCTTGAAATTTGTTCCAAATATTTTTCTATCTCGAGATAACTTTGACTAGTAACGAGCATCCTGAAATAGGAAAGACGTTGGCTCTGAAACGTTTCTTCGAGCTGTCGCAAAAGTACTACACGAGACCCTCCATCGCATTCGTCAAGAGCGTCAATAATACAGTACTTTCGGCCGGTGTATGGGTCGTTGATAACAGCCATGGAAATCTTCCATAGGGCATCCAAGGAGTTGAACAATACCGCTCCTCGCTTTTCGTACTCGGGCAACATGTAGTCAACAAGTCAGTTTACAGTGCTACCAGTTCAGCAATGCCAATAGCTTAAACTAACAAGATGTTTGAAAGCAATACCTTGATCGTTATGTTCGCTTTTCTGACTAGCCACAGTCACGTCACAGCCAGGTTGGCTGGTGGGATCTTCTCACAAATTCGAGCTAGCTAGCACACTTGCGCCCGCTGTGTGTTTGTGCTCATGATTCTACATCACTCCTGCATCTTCACACACAGCTGTCTCCCCGGTTCACTTCTTTTCTCCCTATCGTGAGAGAAGATCCGCGCCATGCCATTCGGAATTATCACCTTGGTCTAGGAAGGAGATATTCCTCGCACAAGGTCTTTGTATCGGTCTCGGTATGGGCGCCTGCTATGTGCCATCCATGGCTGTAGTTGACTCGTACTGGAAGAAAAGGAAAGCATTTGCCATAGGATTAGCTGCATCTAGGAGCGGCACAGGCAGCATTCTGTTCACTTTGGTCGTACAACATCTTCAGGTGAGTATTGGATTTGCTAGTGCAGTCCGGGTGCAAGGCTATATTGCTCTAGCATTCTTAATCGTCATTATTCTCGTCTTTCGGCCACGTCTTCCACCGCGCCACGCCGGTCTACTCGTTCAGTGGCAAGCATTTACGGAGCCTATATACGTCCTCTTCACCATCGGCGTTTTCCTGATATTTACAGCAGTGCATCTTTGCTTCTTCCTCAACACATATGCGACCCTACGCGTAGGCCTCTCTCCGGAAGAAGCTGCAAATCTGCTTTTGATCGTTAGTGCTATCGGCATCCTAGTACGACTAGTACTTAGATTCCTTGCCGACAGATACTTTGGCTTACTGCTCGCTTTAATTATGTTAACGGTATTCCTCGCGATAATGTTGTTCGTCTGGATTGCCGTTCGCAGAGTCAGCAGTCTTTATGTGTAGTCTGTTTTCTACGGCGTTGCCACCGGCGCAGTTCAAGGAAGTCAGTATACGTCCCTTCCATTGACCTTTACCTTTCGCTTGCTCTATTGTCTGACTACGACTCGTAAGAGGGACCTAGGCATTGTACATCGCGAATTGACTAACAATGTGTACCTCCAGTGTTGACTTTAGAGACACCATCGTCTTCTGCATAGACTAGGACCTTCGAAACACCTCTATCCAGTCCACTCCCGTTGTGATTGACGACTCGACCGTGCAATCCATCGCCCTCGACAGCGGCGACAACTTGACCTTTTACAAGATTTGTCAAATCCCCTACCTCACCTCTAGCCTGGTACGCTTGACTCGACGGCCAAGGAATGCAACGGCGTCCGAGCCCAGCGCAACTGCAGCAGCTTCCCACCGCGTCGGACACGTACAAGCGGCATGCCTACAATATGTACCTGCACCGCTACCTGCTCAAGTTTCTAGCATCAACAGTTGTGTCCGCAACCAAGCCACCGGAGACCACTCAACAAGCATACGAGATGGCGCCGACTACTTGAAGGACGACATCAGGAAGAAAACCGAGGGCCATAGGAGACGGCGGCGACGCCGAACCAGCCGCCAAGAATGTCCAAATGGCCCTTGACGACATCGACTCAGTCTGTGCCGGGGCCATCGACAGGAAGCTCCTCTGGGCATTTGAGCTGTACTGGTGGGTAGTGAAGTAGTACCTGTCCAGCATAGCCGCCCCAGATCGCCGGCGGCGACGCCATGTCGGGCACCGTATCCCGCATGCTCAGTCCCTTACGGGGACTTCTAATTTTCTCGAGAACGGGCAGACGAACCCAAAGGCAAGTCGTTTCAGCAAGCGTTCAAACGACGTTGTGCGCGTGTACATGATCAGATCAATGATTCCGCAATTCGTCGACACCAACGGCGTGCCGAGCAATTTCGACAGCGTCCTCGAGGACATGCTCGAGGCGTTTACGAAACGAACAAGGATATTTCGCTTGCCGATATGGTTGACGAGGACAACTATGCCAAGTTTCTCACCGACGATGACTTTATCCGGGGGCCGTTTTTTGCCAGTCTAGACATGAGCATGCTTTTGGCAGGAAGCCTGGGCAGCTGGACTGACGTGGTCGAGAACTTCACCGACATGAACAAGAAGTCGGTCTGATTCCAGAAACTCGCCCATGGAGCCGAAATGTCCGACACGTTCTTCCGCATGGCCTGCAGCGTCCTAGTCGTCATGCCGCTGCTGAGCGAGTTTGGCGGCGGTTGGTCTTCCATGACAGACAAGCAGAGGGCCGCGTTGATCAAGACGCTGCTCGAGCTGGGCGTCACATTTACCATCAAGGGCATTCAAGGGGCTCTCAGGCTCAATGTCTTTTGGAACAAACTTGGCGGGTTTGCCGATTGCTGCATGGCGCTTTTCGGCTTCGAGAGCGTCATCAAGAGACTTCCTTCTACTGCAGAGCGGGTGAGTCTTGAAGCATCTTTCGTTTTGAATATCCGGTGAATGATCACTATCAACGGACAGACGATAGACGGAGAGCGAGCTGACGCAGTTGCTGCTGCGCACGCTGCAAGAGATCATGGAAATGACGGGCGAGGCAGTCAGCTCGATCATGAAGGTAGTTGAAAATAAGTTGGTGGCAGCCACAAGTAAGATGTTGGGTCTGGGCATCGAGATCAACCCCAAGTAGTATGAGGAGGGGTACAGAATCAAGCAGTCGCCACCGGACGCGAAACGGAGCCGAATTATATTTATCTTGGCGTAAAAGTATTAAAGGAAGACATGGCCCCAGATAAAAGTTGCTGCGCCGCCTCGCGCAGGGATTGAAATGGGCCTAACCATGGCTCGCAGGACAAGGGGGAAGCCAGTTAAGTTAGCAGATTTATGTAATTGTGTTTACAGCTTATAAAACTATCCCATAAGCTGCCAACTAAAAGAATAGGAGGAAAGACACTGGCTGGAGGGTCTCATCAGCTCTCTCAGCTTTCGAGTTCCCTTATCATCGCAGCTTGTTACCTGTTAATCCATCTGAAGCTGCTTCATAAAGTTGATACTGTAGGTTGGCTTTACCCGATGCTAGTTCCAATCTAGCTTCGCGTTAAAGACTCAAATACCTTAGACATAGGCGATAAAATCTACGTCATGATACTGCTGTCGAAGATAAGAGTATTTCTAGTGACGTAGCCTTTATAAGAGGCCTGGGTAGGCAGCGGTCGCGCTTCGAGTTTACGGACAGGGCGGGCAACTGCCCTTCGTAATTACTAAATTGCTAATCCCTGACCTCTGCAGTGATTCTACGAAGTAAATGCCGCTAAAGAGCTTTTTCATCAGCGCTAGGTTGGCAACTCCCTGCGTACCTCTCTCTGCTTGTTTTTCCCATATTTTAATGTCGTAGGGCTTAGCCCAACTTAACGGAGATTACTAAATAAGTCGCCTGATGGTGGACGAAAAACATTGCTTTGTCAATAGTCCCGTTAATAACTATACGGCTACGAAATAAATTACTCGAAATACTGAGAATTACCATAGCTATAGAGTATGTAACTCGACTTCCAAGCCCATTTACTCTATATAGGTCGCGGTGTGTTCGAGCGAGATGTCGAGCGGCAATGTTTTTTGTTACTAGTAACTACTTTTTTGTTACTAGTACTCACAGCAGCTAGCGTAACGCCCTAGCTAACCAGACAATTAATCAACAAGAGTCTTAGGTACAGTAAAAGGGGGAAAATAGCAAGGTACATAGCAAGCGGCCAACAAAAAACATGGCCGATTCACTTCCAGGCACTTTCCCAACAAGTGGCTATCTTTCTTGGTACCCGCTTGATAGGTGATAGGATACCAGGATATCATATTACCCGCTTTGACTGCTGCGGTACCGTGGAGCCAAGCAATGCAGTGGCGATCTTTCAGGCCATGCGGCGTATAAGACCTGTCGAGTAGTGACCCTGAATTCCGCAACGAACCTTGCAAGATAGATATTGCCTATTGGGGTATTTTGTGGGACTCGATGGGCCAATCAGGGCCGGGGGAATCATCGAAGTCACTCTCTCACAGTGACTATAAAAAAACCACCTCCAGCGCGCCTCCCGCGTGCCTAGCGTCGTGCCTCTAGCGAGCCTTGGATAGCGCCTTTGAGAGTGCTTTTGGGGTTCTCTTTTTGAGCGCCTCGCGTACCTTTAAGCGTGCCTCAAAGTGTGTGTGTTAGGAGTGGAAAATGGTGGAGGATGAGAAGTTCTGTTAGGGGGGGATAGCCGTTGTGCGGCTACGTTGCAAGATTCAAATTCTACGTTGCAAAATTCAGCCCTTGTCGAGTAGTGTGAAAAGAGACAGTCTACTCCACTAAGACCAGGGCTATTGAGTTATTTATGTATTGACTTATAATAAGCTGCCGGCACACAAGTATGCCGGACGTATACGCCTCCTCAAAGTGGCGATAGTCTGTCAACAACCTCGGAAATTTGATATGGAATCCTTCTGTGAACGATGAGCCACAATCTGGCAAGTCGGCGAGAAGTATTTGATCTGTTGTAGATAAGAAAATATATAAATTCTAGTGTACGTTGTTCTTTAAGTTTTGTATTTGACACACCAGAAACGAAACCTTGACATTTATAACCATTTGACCAAAATGCAAAGTCAATACTACTTGTCGCTTCTTTTAGCGGCCATCTTCTTCTTCTTTTGTCATGTCCACGGAGCGCCTCCACCAGCGACTCCTGGGAGTATAACAGCTAGAGCGCCCGGGAAGCCACCCTTTGTATGGCGTGGTGAAACAGGCAGAACTCGCGACGGAAAGCCGGGCAGGTCTCCCATAGACATTCAACGAGCTGGTGGAATGTGGGCGAGAGGCTTTCAGCTCCTTGATCAACTAACACCTGAGCAGCTTGAAGCAGGAAGCAGTCTCTGGACGCACACCAACAACCCAGGTGGAACTAGAGACGTCACGCAGTATGTGTCGACCAGTACGTCGCTTACTGGTGCCATCACCTTTGCTGTTCGACCTTCGCCAGAACACGCGCAAGAGGTTGGCTATCTCTATCGGATCCGCTCCAACTGGGCTATGGTTGATGTGAACTTGTCGTTGGAAAATATTTCTCCCTACCCATCCCAACAAGAACAAGCTGCCGTTCAAGGGATTCCATGGGAACAAGTCCTAGGCTGGTACGAGGTACGTGCCGCCGATCTAAATCGCATCCTGGGTGCAGAGGATCCTATCAGCCAGTTGGGCCGCTTCACACGGAATCCCGACTTTCGTCCAGACTCAACAGACCCTAGCGGCGCCCAGCCGCAGCTTGCTGGGCTCCAAAATGCTGTTGAAGGACGTCATGGAGCCTGGGAGGCATATATAGGACAGTCTGCAGCCAATAATCTGAGGCAGTTCATCAGAGAACATGGACCCCAAACGGAAGCAGCAGATCAGACCACACTCAGCAGCCTCGACTGGTCTGCGGTTGAAATCCCGGGTCATCTACGAACAGCCTTGGGCCAGGGTGCTGCAAGTGCAGCGCAGTGTGCCATGGCACTGGCAGCAGTTGTCGTGTCGTGGCGACACGATGAGCTGAAAAGATCTATTCCATGGCACAAAGTAGACCGCCGTGATACTACCAGTATGTCAAATTGTTCGACAAAGCTGTACCCGATCTAACACAGGATAGGCAATTTCAACAGGAAAGTCTGTGGTAGGCTTGTGGCTGCAGTCAAGGACAAGGTCGACAATGGGAAACCTACTGTTGAAGTGTGCGACAAGCCGCGATCCGGCGGAGAATGCGTTACTATAGCAACACCTCCCCAATCTTGCGGTATGTTTTCTTCGACCAGTGCCTATTGATAACGTAAACTGCTCTTGAAACTAGACTTTTCTTTTCCTAATCGAAATATTTCAATAGTGCCCGTTCCTCCGGGATGGAATGACAGGGCGTCTACGATTCGCCTCAGCGCATCCGCTGGACTATGCCAATTCTTTTTGTAAGACCTTTCAATACAGTCGGACAATTCCGTCGTGACTACTTTTATCTTTTACAAACATCAATGGCACTGAAACTAATAACCTATTAGTGACTATAATTGCGCCGGCGCGTCATTTCAAACCTCTTTTCCAGGCAACGATCGTTTAGACGAGTTCGATGAGGGTCGTTTTGACAACATGATTAGTTCCATTCGTTGTGACAACACCAGCCCAGAACCTCAGATCGAAAGGCCACCAATTATTGAAATAACTGAGCCGGATGTCTGCGTCGCCAAACCCCGCCCATTGGCCGAGATACTCTGGGTCATGATTAATGACATCGATGGGGAATCGCCAGGTGACCTCTACGGCAGCATCCATGCTACAGATGACTTGGGCCTTCAAGTAATTTACAATGTTGAGAAAGCTGATTCCGTGTCTGTCGAGCCGCGAGACATGATCGATTTGCGCACATCTCGGCCTCTTGCGGCGAATGGGAATTTCATCATCGACCTAGATCTCTGGGACAGAGACAGGGACGCGTCTCCGCATGACCAAGTTAGCAAGGGCCAGATTTCATGGAAAGCGCACGATCAGGCGAACGAGTACGACACGCCTATTCAGAAGGAGATTAGCGGCGAATACGGCAAGGCGACCGTGGACTACATCGTGATGAGCAGTGCGACAAAGGCGGTGATCCAGGTAATTATGCTCGACGGAGACGGAGAGAAACCCGCCGACGTCTTCGGGAGAGTTAGAGTATCCAGCCGCTTTGTCCAGCGCGACCTATTCAACAAAGAGAGCGGCAATAGCATTGAAGTATACCCCGATACCATCATCCCGTTATCGAGGGCTATAATGGCCGTTCAGATGCTCGATACCCTCAGAATTCATGTGGATCTTTGGGACCATGACTCTGACTGGTCTCCCAACGACCAGATAGCGTACGGAGTTGAAGAATTCCGTCCACAGTTGTCGGGCTCGGAAAAAAGGCAAGTTTCAGGAGAGTACGGCAAGGTTGAAGTGTCAGTTACCTGGGGAGTAGACCAGCCTCAGGGGTGCTAATCATCTATAACCGGGAATATGAGAGGTGCACGGATTTTAGATAGACTTTTGAATATTTCGACTTAGATCTAGCTCCGAATTTGATTTGATTTAGAATAAGAGAATTGTAATCTGATTTAATCAACTTGACTCCTTTGGTCCTTCAGCAATCCCAGTACAACTGACCCGAGGTTTTCGCCAGTATGTTCGCCATCCACGCGTCGCATACCTAAAACGGGGAGTGTGATAATAAGCCTCAGCAGATGTCTAGTACGTTCGCACATTAAATGTGCGACCGTAGCCGTACACTAGTTAGTTAACTAGTGCTAATTGTGTGAACTTGGCGGATTTTCGAAAAATGTCCATTTCGTTGCCCATAGGTAGATAAAGACACTAAAACTGACGGAAGCCTTCCATAGGTCGCCTATCACAGCCATAGGGTGACAAAACCATTAGTTATTACCTAGCCTTCTGACTTTACGCCCTCAGCCTTCCTGCGCCTCATTTCAATTATTCTCTTCTGCACGGAGTCGTCTTGATTTTTTTCTCCTACATCACAGCTGGTCCATTTGTGAGTAGCCAAAGCGTGAGCAATGAAAATGTTCTGATGCAACTTGCCCCAGCGTTTGCCTGCACATGGATGCATACCTAAACCCCAGCCAAAAATTGTCGAAAAATGTTAGAAACCTAATCGAACCAATCCGCTTGCATCTAACTTACATCCGTATGGCTCTTTTTCGAATTCTCGACGCCCCTCTGCAAAACGCATGGGATCAAATTTGCGCGGATTGGGGTATAGCTTCGGGTCAAAGTTGAGTTCGGTTGAATTCCAGGCACCATAGGCACCTGCAGGAATGACCTCATTAGATCCTGGGATGAGAATAGCCTCAGAAGACGCATTCAATCTTCCAACAGCAAATGATTGGCAGACCCGGATAATTTCATAGATGCACAGGTCGAGCATTGGTACCAACTGCAACAACTAAGTAGACACGATTCTTCCCTTCCTTTCATGAACAAGAGCTCTCTCTAAAGTGTGCCCAGTACCTGAATAGCAATATTGATAAAAGTATGTAAGCGCATCCAATTTTGGACCTGGAATATGTGAGATGTTCGAGAAGAAGAGGAGGCAGATCACGCCAGTAACATGATGCGCAATAAAAAGGGCTGTGCCCAGAGCCATCAGGAGCTCGCTGATTAAATACATTATGATGGCTAGTAGAGTAAAACCCTAGAAACAGATATTCGAACCAGATTCATTCGCACACGAATAAGACTCATTTAGTAATTTATAGATTTCCAGATTTATCTAAAATACCAAAGATTTAGCCTAACATATCATCCTAGCAGCGTTATTATATATACTTCTAATATAAGTACTATTAAGATTAACTTAGTATATATATATTAAAATATATATAAATAGAGTAACTTCTAGTTTCTTAATATTAAGAAAAATTAATAATTAAATTAATAATTTTATTAAATAAATTAATATTTTATATAATAATAAATTAAATAATCATAAATTATTTATAAATATATAAAATAAAAAATATAATTATTAAATATATTATAAATAACTTAATAATATTATATAATTTTCTTTTAATATTAAATATAATAAGTTTCTATATAAATTATTATAAAAGTTTTATTAGACCTATTAGTTATCTAGTTCTATTATCCTAGTAGATAGTTCTAACTAGTGGCTCGTTAATTATAATAAGTCCTC